>JAUELK010215338.1:0-10504 GCA_031471215.1 Gastropteron pacificum | reverse complement strand
CCCTCCAAACCTGCTGCAAACTCTTAATACTCTTATGTCGACTTTCTCTTTACTCGACGTGATTTCAATAGTCCCAGTAATGTCGACTTATGCGGGTTCTACTGTACAAACAAATTAGGCCCGGATTCTTCTTTCTGTAGAGTACGTTTTACTACACATTCAAATACAAGTATCAAATCTATGAAAGTATTGCCCAGTCTGTATACCTACATGACTAGAACTTTGTATACAAACTATATTGCTTGAGACAGAGATTTTAACCAAACTGGCCACTTTCAACCTGAGAGAGAATTGTGATGTAGGAGGAAAAAGAAAGGGAGAGACTGATCAAAGTGTTCATTTTGTGTTCTTGCAGAAATATTGTTTGAGTGAAGGGTGTATTTTTGCGTACATGTTTTTATGACACATGTTTAAAGTCAGCATACAAATACACTTTGTACAATGTATTCTATGTATCTGAATTGGTGGACTTATTCGTTTATTCATGTGTTAATAATGGCGGTTTATAAATGAACTTCATTATTATTATTATTAATTCATTCAATCGAAGGGGTGGGGATGGGATGGTGGTGGGGGTGGGGATTGTAGGGTCGAGCCAAACTTCTCTTATACATTCTTGACTCTATTATTTTAACTTCTCTACCAGGTCGTTTACGCATTAGATCTCTTTGGCTCCAATGATGATGACGAGGCGTGCTTTGACTACATGTGCAGTGAGGGCATATACTGCCAGCTACCACTGCAGGGAGTCTGTCGAGGCTACAGAGCCTTTGAGAAGATCTCTTGTGGAAACAAAAGAGTGAGTCAGATGGTCTATATATTGTCAGGACATGTACTATACTGTCAAGGAGTTATTGCAAAAGGAATAATAGTGATCGTAATAGAAATGGTAATAACATAAATGATAAAAACAACAGTAATAAAAATGGTCACCAATTTAAAAGGATGTATGGCCAAACAGTCGGTCAAATACCAAAAGCCCTAACACTAACAAAGCCCAAATATCATATGATGGAATCATACCATGATTATCACATGATACATCACATTATCATGATTACCACATCATATGTCATATTGTATCATCAATGTTCTTACAGTGGTGTGTACAGTCAAAGTGTGTGCAAGATGATCAAGCTCCAGCTACTTTAGGAGGTAATCAAGATGTTATATAACAATGTTATGTAGGATTCTGAGTAAGGCCTCATTATCATTAATATCTAAAATGAAAACATTTTTCATTTCAGTACACATGTGTCATCATAGATGAACATTACACATTATGGACACACACACACACATACACACACATTCCATTCATACCAAGCACTCATTCTCCAGTAGTGAGTAACAGTACAAACATAGTCATACACTACAAGTGTAACTAGCCTCATATTGTTTGTATATTTGTATCTGGGTGTCCATTCAGGTGTATACATTTCATGTAGAGATGATGGGGTAGTAACCTCAGTTTTTTGTGGCATTAGCATGTCTCATAGAGTGTCTGTACAAGCTAACTCTAGAATGGCAGTCCCTATGGCAGACCAGATCAAACAAAGGGGGACGCCTGCTGTTTTCCAAGCTGTCTTGTTTTCCTGTGCTCCCGTTTCTTTGTGTTGTGTTTCTGTTGCCTTAACACGGCCAAGCCATCGGAGACGTTTCTCACAAAGGATATATAACCAGAATGAATAACTCCGAGCTAGTACATTATAAACCAAGTAAAAATTTCATATTGTAAGCCTTCATTGTTGTACATGTACCATAGTTCTTTTTCTTCGCTTTGAAGGGGAAGGCGAAAATTCCCCCCAAAAGGTGTAACATTATATTTGAACAGCCGCTTTATGCCTAATGAAACACTTTGAACCTAGAAACTGGAGTCATTATGTATTTGATTGTTGAGCACAAATTCTAAGGTAGGCTACTTCCAACTCGTTTCAGATGAGCTGCCAGCATTTGACAACTTCAACTTCCCATGTGATGCCAGGTTCTGCTCCGTCTACAGCGACTTTAGCGACTACAACTGTCCCCTGACGTGTGCTGGCACCTTCACTTGTCCAGGTTAACTAATGACATGAGCGGAAAACACAAAGTAAACACCAGAACGCTTATTCACTAGATCAACATGTGCTTTCAGGATTTTTGTTGTTTCAGTTCAAGTTTTACACCACTAGCGATCACATAAAGAGGTGGGACCTACGTTTTAACATCAGTCTCCGACAGGACTGGGTTGGACAGTCATGAAAACTGCCCATGCGACCTATGTTCAGAATACCCTCATCGGGATTCGAATCCGGGTCGATCGCTTGGAGACCAAAATCGTTAACCCAGCATGTTAACTGATTGGCCAGTACGCACATCAGACTATGGGAGAAATTCTAAGTGATTGTGAACTAGGACAAGACAGCACAGGGTCCATAACCTAAATACAAAAGTTGGTGTGACAAAACTTGATGATGATCAGAGAAAAAAGTAGTAATGACACAAATGACAGATAAACAGATGAAACGTTTTCCTGACAAAACACATTTTGAAAGAGTGAATATATTCATTGTTTTATTGCTTAAACAAAAAGAGGAACCATGAAATCAGTATACAATAATATGGCTTGCAGAAATCCAAACTATGAGTACGTACAAAACAAAAAACACTTACAACAATATTGAAGTCTATTTCTATTTTTTTAATGGAGTTTTACACCCCTATCGACACTTTTTAGATTGTTTATGAGGTGGGACCTACGTTTTAACATCCGTCTCCGATAGGACGGGGTTGGATAGCCATGAAAACTGCCCACACAACCCATGTTCAGAATGTCCTCATCAGGATTTGAACCTGGAGCTTGGAGACAAAACTCGTTAATCCAACGTATTAACCATTTGGCCACCGCGCAGCCCCATTAACATTATCAAAGTGTTTCATTTTTTAAGTCCATCGTTAACATAATCAAAATGCTTAATTTCTGGAGTCTTTTTCACTACCAAAGGAGCTATCCTCAGTGTGAGAAGAGTTCTCGGCATCTCCCCATGGGAGCTCCTGCGAGTCTAGTGATGGCGGGGCAGAGGGTGTGTTCTCATCCTGGTCTGTGGGGGTTGGCGGGGCGGTGGATAGACTGATGGGGAGGAGATCACCTTGCGAGACTGTGCGGACACAACCATACGCATGCCTGGTGGGAAGAGACACACAATAGTAATTAATAATAAGTGTATTTATAACACGCACTTTCCCCACTGTGTGGGCTCAAGGCGCACAATAGTGATATTACAACTAGTACTACAACAAATACAATGGAATACATTGACATACTCATCAAATTTACAGCATAAAACTCATTCAATCAAACTACTATAAAATCAAGACAACAACATTCTCATCAAACCTCTGATAACATATCATTGGGAATAATTCTTAGTCAAAATATTTTGTGAACAGATTATGTTTTCAACTTTTTCTTGAATACCTGTAAGCTGGTTTTGTACCTAAGTTCCTCGGGGAGGACATGTAAAGATTCACTCTAGATCTCTTGCTGCTGAACTGGTATCCAAATGTACAGAAGTAGAACCAGAGACAGAGAGAGAAAGACATGAAAGTTGGCCTTTTTTTTGCGAAATTGGGTCAGTCCCATAGAAAACCAAAGTCTGCACTTGTCGATCTTCCCCTTTATCATAATCATGTGTTGATGACGATGAACAGATCGATGATGATGATGATGGTGACCAGAATGATGATCATGATGACTAGATCGATGATGATGATGATGATGACGACGACCAGAACAAAGATGATGATAATAGATGATAAAATCAAAGGCTGCACTCACTTGTCAAACTTCCCCTTTATGATGACCACATGATGATGATGACCAGAACAATGATGATGATGATGATGATGAAGATGATGACCAGAACAATGATGATGATGATGAAGATGATGACCAGAACAATGATGATGATGATAGATAAAGTCAAAGGCTGCACTCACTTGTCAAACTTGCCCTTTGTGACAACCACATGTTGTTGATGATGATGATGATGAAGATGATGACCACAACAATGATGATGATGATAGATAAAGTCAAAGGCTGCACTCACTTGTTAAACTTGCCCTTTGTGACGACCACATGTTGATGATGATGATGATGACCAGAACAATGATGATGATAATAGATAAAGTCAAAGGCTGCACTCACTTGTCAAACTTGCCCTTCGTGACGACCACATGTTGCAGCTGCCCACTAGGCAGACACAGGAAGGAGTGGCAGTGGCGTTTGGACTTGGAGGACTGCAGCACTCTCGGCCACGCTGTACCTGAAACGGTCAAAGTTGAACCAGGTTCTTTGTTAGTATAAGCAGCTGACTACCCATGGGCTGTGGTCAACTTTGTGAATTCTTTCATACAAGTTCAAGCTCAAATCCCTTTACAGTTTACAGCCCATTATTATTACCCCAACAGACCTGTTTAATTCCAAAGCCATCTCAACCTCCTGGGACTGGGAGGCATACTGGTAGTGCTGCCTGGTTGACGCCCATACCAACATTCTGACAAGATTCTTCACTGTCTATAGTTGGGTACACCTTTTACACCTGGGTACGGTGAGAAATGTGTGACAAAGTACTCTTTCCAAGAGTACACCTGATGGTGGATAGGAAAATACTCTTAAATCCAAATCGAGTCGGCATGACCGGGATTCGAACCCCAGACCTTTGACTCAGGAGGCCAACGCACTGACCACTTGACCACCAGATCATAGTCAAAGTTGAACCAGGTTCTTTGTTTCTATGATGAGCAGCTGACTGCCAAAGCGCTGTGGTCAATTTTGTGAATTCTTTCTCACAAGTTCAAGCATCAGGGCTACAGAAAATGATGTAGGGCGAGAAAAAGGGCAATATTAATCGGGTATATAAAACCTAGTCTTCTCAGATAAGGACGATAGACTCGGATGTCCCGTGTGCACGTTGCGCACGTTAAAGATCCTTTGGCAGTTTGAAATCAATGAAGAGTAGACCAGTTATGGTCGCTGTCTGGGCAAAATTCATAAAATTAGACCCTCATTCCCACAAAAACAAAAATGGCCGATAGTGCTGCTCTCTGTGGCGACTGCGCGTTGGCTTCAGCGAAAAGCGGAGCTCATAACACTGAGGCAAATTTCGCTGAGAGGGAATGAAGAAAGTGTATACAATACAACATAATTATCATTATCATAGTCTTGCAGGTCTTGAAACCACTTACAGTTGAAGGGTGATGAACAGTCTACTGAAGGATGTTGTTGTTGTTGCGATCAGGCACAAGTTATGAGTTATTCACTCTTCAAGTAGTCAAAAAGACTTACAGAGCCATGGCAGTCTAACTCTGCAACCTGGGACTGGAGGGCCTTCAATTGGCCCCATGTTCGTACAATTGTGCAAAGCAGTCACAAGAGCCCTCCGGAACAGTCTACTAAAGGATAAAAAAACAAACAACTCACTTTCAGGTCTGGGGCCTTTCTTCAGTATGACATAGGAATACTTGACATATTTCCACGTCTTTTCACCAGACTGAGAAGGACAAAAGTTCATAAAATAAGATGATGTAGATGATTCTTTACTTACTACTATCCCAATGAGGGTAAATTAGTTTCAAACGTTCTGAGCATATTCACAAAGAAACAACCATATTGGGACATATCTGCACACATCTCTCTGTCTCTCTCAGTCTCCCACTCTCTCTCTCATACTCATTCAATAGTGATCATAATGATAAACATAGAACAAAAATGCATACATTTTCAAAAAAAAGTACCGTCATGTACAAGAATGAAAGTAACTATTAATATACTAAATGAAAATCAAAGTTTATGAAAAAATACAAATTTAAATTGTTAAAATCAATACATTACATCTAAACAAAAAAAATCAGTGAAACAAAACAAACAAAAAATCACAAAAATATATACTGACATACAAAATTCTGAATTAATTTCTACAAAGATAGAAAACATGGATATCTATGTACACACACACAAATAATCATATGACGACGAAAGCAGTTACAACACAATAGTAGAATCTATACAATCAATGACCTACCAATATCTGTAAGAAAATGCACGCAAGAAAAAGAATTTAGCAAAAATCTGAAGACCCATCAATTTAACACCAGCATATTTTAATCACGACCATCATTTTAAGAAGTCATAACTATTTACGCCAATCTTTTGTACTAGCATTATGTAAATATTTTATTTGGATTGTATTGCCTTCATCATGTAAATGTAAGGTGCTTCAAGCCTGTTGTATCAGGGAAACTGTTATAGAAATGATTGGTATAATTATTATTGTCATAATTATTGACCATGGTACAACACTGCAATAGAGTAGTGTTGGGCCTAAGTCGATATCGGCTCCTCATCGATACTGGCTTTCTTAGTCGATACCCGATACTGAGGAGCCTCTTAGTCGATACTGGTCGATACTTTCACTTTTTCTCTATTTGACTTAAGAATAAAGAAAAAAGGGAAAAGATCCACACAAAAAAGAAACGAAAAAAAAGCATAACTGAACTAAAAGAAATCTCAGTGAAACGCCTAACTGCATTTTGGGGGCATCATTCTTTATTATTAGTCTATGGCGGGCACTGTGTGTTTGTGACCTTTGACCTGCCACACGCTAAGCACCATAGATTACATAGTAAAACAGCTACTTTTAGCTTTTCGTGACGTCATAGTATCGATATCGACTATCGATCGATATGGGGTGCGGGTACCCGATACTGGCCAATATGACTAACGCCCAACACTACAATAGAGTCTGGTACCTTTTGTTTCCCAGTGCCGTAGTTGACGTCTCTGTGGTAACATTGGTGTATACAAGGCTGTGCCTGCTGTGACACCCTGGGGCACGCGTGTTCATGGGGGCACTGGAAGGAGAGATGGCATTTATATAGCGCTTTTCCTCCAGAGAGCTCAAAGCGCTTTACATCTATCTGTTACTCCCCCGACAGGCTACGAACGCACACAACACATAACAAATCAAAAACATTGAATACAAGTACAGGCAGCCTGTGAGGCGCAGAAACACGCCTATAGCCGGGTACCCCTTTTACACCTGGGTGGGATGAGGAAATGGTGGTAAAAAACCTTTCCCAAGGGTTTACGGAACTCGCCACAGTCGGGGCTCGAATCCGAGGTCGCTGGATCCCGTCTGGCACGCCACCGACTGAGCTAATCAGCCACATAAGTAAACAGCTGAGATGAAAAACAACTCCCGGAACACAACTGAGTCATAACTAAGAGGTGGGACCTACATGGCTACACCCGTATCCAATATGGCAACGGTACGTACAGGGTGACACAAAATATTTGTCCCCCGTGGTTTTCTCGATAAAATCCTCACATTTTTGTAGATTTTCTTGACATTTGCTGTGCATGTACCCAGGTCATGTGGGAAGTATCGAGAAAACCAAGGGGGACAAAAGTTTTGTGTCACCCTATACAAGAAACAGGACAAATGTATAGAAAGAAACTTGTCTTAATAAGGAATGAGAATATTGGCAGTTGGAAATTGATAAGTGTAATCAGAATCATACTTGTCCCCATGTCCTTTGCATTCAATGTGAAAAATTGTACAGCCCTTTGAATGAGCCTTCTTTGGGAAAAGCGCTCTATAAATACACTTTATTATTACTATTATCATTATTATTTATTTATTATTATAATTTTATTATTTTATCACTATTATTAATTTATTATTATTATTATTACAATATTCTATTATTATTATTATTATGAAATACAAAAAATGTTCCTTTTATAACAAACTTACGGGTGCAAAGATATGAGCTTGTTCTTTCACAGTGTCCTTGAACTGTTCGTCATCTGGGAGGTAGGCACCAAGCTGACATAGAGAGAGTGGGAAAAGCAAGAATAATCAAAGAGGATGATGATGATGATGATGAAAGTCATTTGTATAGCGCACAAATGCATGTTTTCATGCTCTAAGGCGCTGCAACATCCACAGACAGAAATAATACACACACAACTACAGTACTGTAATTGGGCCTGGGCTATACACATTATGATATATGTCCTAAATAGGATGACACTGGTACAGCAGAACATAGCTATAGACTTTCGGTTCCATGAGAAAGATCCTGCTGTAACTGAGTTCCCGCTATAGGCATACAGAGGGAATCATAGGAAAATACTACTAAAACCCCACATGTTAATTGACTACCTCGCTTCCACATTAATTTATATAAAGATTTATGTGACCCAAGAGATTTTGAGTCTTTGGTTCAGTGATGGGTTTTTTTTCACATCGCACCACTGACTGCCAGTTTGGAGCCCACGGCCCCCACCCCAACCCTTTTCTCCCTGATACTGATACCAAGACCTAATCGAAATCTCCCTCTGTATCCGAGTCCGAGCCTTTCCTTGCCCTGTTATATCCATTGACAGGTTATAGACTTGACATAGTATGGGGATGATGATGATGATGATGATGAAGATAGAAAAAAAAAAAATTATGTGTAAAGCGCCTAAAATCCACAAAAAAGTGTATACATGACAACAATGGGGATGATGATGATGAAGATGACAACAATGGGGATGATGACGATGGGGATGATGATGATGAGGAGACGTATGCATAGTACACCAGCCCCAAGACTCACATTCAGTAAGTAGTCCCTTGCCTCGTGGATCAGACTGAATCCCGCCACAGTGCCAAGCTCAATCAAGACCTGGAGAATTAATTTTTTGTTAAAAATAAAATATGAGTTGCCTGCGTGCTGTGGTAAACTGTGTGAATTGGCATGCAAAACTTTGTGTTACTAATTATTGTCTACTCACTGAACACCATAGGGTTTCATCAAACAAAAGTGTTTTGGTTTAATGCACTACAACAAAACAAAATATTACAAAACAATTTAAAACAAGAAAGTTACATGCATCTTACTTGAAACTCCAGAACTTACGATACCATATGTCTCAGAAAGCATTCTTTATGGACCCCCCCATTCAGCTCAGACAGTCACACAAGTACATAAGACTGGCATTGCCCGATAAGAGTGAATAGCTTTAAAAAAAAAAAAATTGTCTTCTAGGAGTGAATAGCTCCTCGGCAGGGAATAGCTACAACAACAACATGTCTCATAAAAAAGTTTGTTTTCTAATTTACGACTTTCGGGTGATTACTGGGTGGATTGAATCAAAACATGTATCAAATCAAAGGTAAATCTCTGGAGATTTGTTTGGTACTAATCATGACCATGTATTATAACCAAAATAATTTGCAAACACTATACAATCGAAGGCTTGAATTTATGCATTGTGGAAACGCAGACTAAAAGTGTCTACAGCGCCAACAAGCGTTTACATTGATCTAAAGACTTATAAACTGGATTTTGTATTCCACAAAAACTCACATTAGATCTAAGTAGTTCTATAATTGCAGCACGCATAACACTTCTTGACATTATAGTAACACGTGTGAAGATTGATCTTAACACAGAACAACTAGAATTCAACAAGCAGACAGCACAGGGGAGACAATCTCACCAGGTAAGACTCTGTCATCTGCCACAGGTTCAGGAGGAGTTGGAGACGTTCTGCCTGTGACGACTGTTCCAGCAACATGTAAGGACTTACCACCATGGAGAACTTGTTCTGAACACACACAAGCAATACATGATGATAATAACAATAATAATCATGATAATAATAATAATAATACTAATGATAATAATACATGCATCTGGATCTCTAGAGACTTACCACCATGGAGAATTTGTTCTGAACACACACAAGCAATAAATAATGATAATAACAATAATAATCATGATAATAATAATGATAATAATACATGCATCTGGATCTCTAGAGACAGTATGAACAGAGGAAAGTGGAAATGGATTGTTGAATCTTCATGTGTGCCAGCGGACATCGAACACGAAGATGCTGACAGGTGAATAATAACAATGAATTCTGACTTTATTAAATTATTCGAGTTGAGTTTTACACTCTGAGCAACACAATGAAGTCATAAAAAAGTGGTACCTTGGTTTTAACCTCCATTTCCAATAGGTAGGACAGCCATATAAACTGCCAACATGACCCATGTCAAGAATCCCTTAACAAATTCAAACCAGGGTCATCAGCTTCAAATTCGAGTTTTACACTCTGAGCAAGACAATGAGGTCATATAAGAGGTAGTACCTTGGTTTTAACCTCCATTTTCAATAGGTAGGACAGCCATATAAACTGCCAACATGACCCATGTCAAGAATCCCTTAAAAAATTCAAACCAGGGTCATCCGCTTCGAAACCAAACTCGCTAACCCAAAGTGCCAACCATTTGGCCACTGCTCAACCAAATGAATAATAAAAATGAAGTTGTATAACTCATCTCTGGCCAGTTTGCCCACGTGCTGTGGTCAACTTTTGTGAATTCTTCCACACAAGTTCAAGCACCAGGGCTACAGAAAATGATGTGACATTCACCTGGTTTAGTCCTAAATCATGGCTGTAACC
>JAUELK010215227.1:0-10506 GCA_031471215.1 Gastropteron pacificum | reverse complement strand
AGATTGTATAGTTGTGAGTGCATGTGTGAGGATAATTGTACATGTACATGGTATGTTAGTTTGTGTATGGAGCGCCTTCATTATTATTATTATTATTATTATTATTTCACTATTCTGTCATCAGGCTGCTCTATTACATGACACAGTGGAGGATACAGACACAAGCTTTGATGAACTGGAGCGAGAATTTGGAGAGCACATCACAAGTAAGTCCAGTTGTCTTACTTAAGGAAGAATTAAAAGGAAATTACCAAAAGCAGATGAGAGAGAATCTAGAATCGTTGATTTGTGAGAATGACACTAATTAATTACTCTAAATTTGTATTCTAATTCTTAAAATTGAAAACTGTATTCCAGGATGTTAGTGTTAGTACGAACCTCAATTGACTCATGACCATTCATCACAAATTCTTCCTTACTTATGCAATTGTTAAGACCCTGCATATTTAGGAGGAGAAAAACTATCTAATCCTGTCCTGTCAGAGATCAGCATGAATTAATGCAGGTCCCACCTCTTAACCCTTTCTGGCGTCATATTTTCCTCTGCGAAGAGTGACAAGATGCTGCCATGACTTGTGTCTCACATCATGCCGCTCAAGTAGTATTGGACCTGTATGACGTGTCTCACTCCTCATATTTACAGGTTGCGATAGTAAACTAAGGATAATTGCTAGAGACAAGGCAATTTCGGAATCGAATCCAAGAATATTCAAGAAAATCCCTGAGTCACGTCGTGTCAAAATTTTCCCTATTTTGGGGTGCGGAAAAAGCAAAATGACTGTGCGTCACAAAAGGTTAACTGACCTAATTGTGTTAATATTTAAGGGTGTAAATCTCAACTCAAACTCAAAGTTTACTGTTGTTACTCTACTACTACCTTGTTGAATTCTATGTGGACTGTTCCAGGTATTGTGAGAGAGGTCACAGATGACAAATTGCTGCCTAAAGCAGAACGAAAGAAGCAACAGATCTTGCACGCCCCCAACTCAAGTTCTAAGGTTGGTTGACAATCACTTTTAATTTCGCTGCTCTGTTCATTTGTTAAAAGACACCCTTTTTTACTTTCTCTGATACAGGAAGAAAAAAAGGGTAGTAATTATTAACTGTCCATGTTGTATGTGATTGCCTGACATGAGCGCAACTAAAGTCACAGACTGAAATGCATGTATCTGAATTTGTGTTATCGTCCAATCAAAAACAGTCACGTTATTTTTTTAAACGCCAAGGACTGTTCAGTCCACCCTCTTAGATTGACTGCTTGTACGACCGACAAAGGAGCGCTACCATGTGTTATGACTTAGGTGAATTGGAGTTCAAATGATGTCATAGAGATGTGAAATTTTGTACAAAGATAGTCAAAAGGCTGGAGAGCGAGTGTGTGAAATTCTGTTAGTGTCAAAGGAAAGTTGAGCAAGTTATTCAAAAACTGCACAAACTTTTCAATCGCCCCTTGTATATAAGAAATGAACTGAGCTCAGGGAGTTCACCAGCGGAGAGGAATTGTAACTTAAAAGAAAGAGATTACAAGAATGGGCAAAATGTCTAACGATGACCGAAAATGATATCATATCATTTATGACTTCCCTCTGATAGATCTCCCCAAATTCTTTTCTGATCAAGTGGACATCACCGACAGATTTAACCCACTGCATTTCTTGTATTGTTTTCTTCCATTGTTGTAGGCCAAACTGGTGAAATTGGCAGACAAGCTGTACAACTTGAGGGACCTGAACCGTTCACCCATACCAGGTGAGTTTGTTTGTGACAATTTTATTTGGGAGTTTGAGGAACACCAGATGATTGCTAAATGATTGAACTGCTTTACACCATTGCTAGTGCTCACCCTTTAGTTAGGGTAGTGAAAAGCTCTTTAGTTTAAAAGATACACAAACCAGTGATCAAGTAGTTTTGATTGAGTTGGCTGCTTTATCTGAGTTGATAGCAACAGACATGCGTGTACTGTAACATGTACTGTACATTATTCATGATCAATTGTAAGATAGTTTTATAGTTATAGCTCATATCCTGCTACACAGAATGTAGATTAACAAGAATCAGATTAAGGCAGATCCTTTATGAATATATAGAAATGTAAGCACTAACCTACTTAGCATATTAGGCCTTCTTAATTTATAAATTATAGTACCTTACTCTTGTCCGCTGGGGCACTTTTGAAGACTTTGATAGTCAGTTTCCTCCATTCCTCTCTATTTACCGTCGCTCTCAGCAAGTCAATTTGCTTGGGGATTGTCTACTCAGTTATATGTTGTTTTCTCATCTATCTACACAGATTTTTCTATATAAAATCTTCTTCTTCTCCCTCCTTTTACTGTGCATCTGATAATTTTAAAAATTGCCTTGCCTAGGCTATGTCCATCCACTGATGGATGTATCCTTCTACTCTTGATCTCCAATGCTCTCTCTTTCTAGCTGTTTAGAGCCGTTTGTTTCCTTCCCTTGAAATAAACAAAAAAGAAGACGCCCTAACATAAGGTGGTCAGATGACATCAAGGCAAGGGAAGGAAACAAAACTATTCAAAAAACCTTAACACACAAGTGTCCATCTCACACTTACAGACTGGACGGCATCCAGAGTGCAGGAGTACTTTGAGTGGTCAAGCCAGGTGGTGGCTGGTCTGAGGGGGACAAACAAGATCTTGGAAGACAAGCTGGACAAGATATTTCAGGACAGGGGTGTGCTCTAACCTCAACTCTATCCTGGATTGTATCATCATCATCATCAGATCATCATCATCACCATCATCAGATCATCATCGATGTATCACACAAATTATCATTGAATCCAGTTTATTGCCACCAGGCTGAGGGTTCTGAGACATCTAGGTCTCCTCAGCCCCCAAATTGAAAAAAACAACTGATCATCCAATAACTTTGATTCCATCTTCTGAATTATTATAAAAGCTGTTCCAACCTGGGTGTAGAGAGGAACATGTGGGAGAGTGAATTTTCCTAGAGTGCCTAGTATAGATTTGGGCTGACTTTATTCGCACGTAACGTGCAAAGACGCCGAAAAAGGGGGGTCTGCAGTCCTCGCACGTACAGTTCACCGCTGATTGAATAGAAATCCTAGATCTAGATTCTCTAGATCTAAAGGCTACAGCGAGTTTGTTTAAAAAATTGAATAGAAAAGTTTGTTTGTTTGTTTTTAAAGCATAGATTCTGCAAGTTTAGTGTACCATTTTTAGTGAGTTTGATAGTTTTGTGAAGCCCAATTAGATTTGGCCCATTTTGTATTGTTAGGCTAAATAAAATTCTCATAACAATGTCACTAACCTATTCTGTGAGTGTATGCTTTGTTCATTGTATTAAAGACTATCAAATGCAGTATTTTATATCTTTCATTCAGTAAAGACATGCAATATCTGAATAGACTGCAGTGACATCAAAGTTGATTTTTGCTACAAAGATTTCTCCATATCTGTTAGTGATATTGCTTATGTTCAATCAATCAACTATTTATATACAGGTATGTACTTGTAATACTATTGTCATATGATGAACTTTTCTTTGGGTATGTTCAAATGGGTGAACTAAGTGCACACAGCTGCATGTTCCTGTTTTATGTTATATATAATGTATCCATATTTGTTAGGATGGTAAATGAATTACATGTATACGAAAATTGTTTCAGATTCAGTCAGTGTTTTTAAAACTTTGTTCTGTAAATATTTCTTCCTTCCTGTATTGTAAGAATTAACTACTGCTATACAATGTTGTATTTTGCATCAATGATGTAAGTTGAGAAGCCTTTGACAATGCAATGATGGTACAAACATATTATTATTTGTATGTTCATTTACAATCAGTTTTCCATGTTAATTGAAAAGAAGCACTACAGATCGTCCCTCAAAACACGTAAAAGTAAACCTCATTTTGTCAGTTTTACTGGAGAGGGATTTTAAGTTGTTTTCCTTCTTCAATCATGTAACTTACAAGCGTATAAAAATCATCCATATCTCAGACGTTTATGGCTCAATTTATCAGATTTTTATGAGTAGAGGAAAAAATATTAATATTAGTAGAGTAGTTGAGTGGTGGTTTTAACTCGAATCCAGGGTAGATGTTGGGGGGGGGGGGGGGGCTTATGCTAGTTCAGTATGTGTATAGAGGACAACATGGAGAGTGAGTAGTGATTCTTGTACTTACGCTAGTTCAGTATGTGTATAGACGGACAACGTAGAGAGTTAGTAGTGATTCTTGTACTTACACTAGTTCAGTATGTGTATAGAGGGACAACGTAGAGAGTTAGTAGTGATTCTTGTACTTACGCTAGTTCAGTATGTGTATAGACAGACAACATGGAGAGTGCGTAGTGATTCTTGTGATTCTCATAATCATCGATGGAACAGTTATCCATTCCATTTTGTATTAAAAAGCATTGTTTGTTTTACACATTGCACCAAATTTATGGGTGATTACAACATGAAATGATAATAAAGTGACTCAAGACCAAACTGGAATATTGTCATGACTCAATTTATTTCACTAAAAGACTTTGCAAGTACATGTATACATTATTCTCACATAATATTAATTATGTAAGAAAGCCAACATAAAGTCCATATCAAACCAGAGTGTCTAAACATAACACAGGGCACCCTGTTGAGAATCTTTTAAAAATTTTAAAAAAATGGAAGCACAAAATGAAAGATCAGTAATGAAGCAGATCAGCATAAGTAAATAAGTACACTTTGACTTCTTACATGTAATAATAATAACAACATCAATAATAGTAGAAACAATACATGTATTAGTATTATTACAAATAACCTATATGCCTGTCCCTCACTGGGTGGGAGTCTATATATGTAATTATGTAAATGTCATTATTTGTAGCAGAACATTTTAAAAAAGGAGAAAAAAAGCACATTGATAAAAAAAAAATTGTGACCTGACATTCGACACTGCCATAAGCATATGTTGGGAAGTGTGTACACATTTATCGTAGTTCGTGATCACAACTAGTAGTAGTAGTGTAAGAGATTTGTTTTTGAAGGTTTTAAAAAAATAAATAATTCTGAATACACTGGAGTCCCTAGTAAAAGTTGTCTAGTGATGCCATTAAGTGTAGAGTGTAGATTAAAGATCAGTGTTGTCTTACTTGTGTACATTTCATCAAGCAACATCTCAGTCTCAGGTTGCCACAGAACTAAAAGCCACAGTGGACTATAAAGCTAAGATAGTTCATGAGCTGTGTTTTCACAAGTCCATATTCAAAACAATGACCAAAAGTACCATGTGTACGAAAAGTTCTTTGCAAACAACTAATGGAGGGAAGGCTTCCATAGCATCCCACCACTTTGAAATAAAGAGTGCATGAGACTCTTGCAAAATTACTGTACATGTATTTGTTGTTTAATCCATTCCTCGTTTGTAAATTAAAACCACTGAATTTGTCAGTTCGTTACAATTCATTCTTTTTCCCTATGTAGTTCATTATTGTTTAAGCGAGACTCTTATTCTTATTTATTACTCTTCAACAGACAAGTGAAGCAAACACTACAAGAGACGATTTTATCTAAGCTAATAATACAGCTCTCCTGAGTCAGAGGAGAAGGTTTGAGGGTTGGGAATCTGACAAATTGTTCAAACTTTGTAAAAATTACCCAAAACAAGTCTGTTATGCTTAATGTGCACTCATACATGAAATGGCCAATAGGTGCGCTGCTCTGTGGCGACTGTGTGTTGGCTTCAGCAAAAAGCAGAGCTCATACTTAAAATTAAAACACTAGGCAAATTTCTCAGAATGGATGAAATAAAAAATGTTCGATTTCTTTTCCTACTGACAGAGTGATGGTACATTATGGAAGGCTTTCCGGGATGGATTTCATAAGCAATTTTACATACATATGTGTTATAATCAGATAACATACATGCATTTATAAGAGAGAACTAGGCTTCCAAATCATATTATATGAAATCATGCATACTTTCTTGAAGTGAAGATGTCTCTCACACATACTAAAGTAAGAAGAAAAGGTAGACATGGGTAATCACAGATATGAATTTGCGTACATGTACTTAGTGCTTGATCTATTGAGACAAACATGGTGCCAATTCTATACTGGCATTCTGCCTCTCTTGATGAATCCCTCTCTTATTTCATGTTATTCATATTATCGCCTCAGAGTCAGAGCAGGGCTATTCATAGACTTTGATCACTTTTTTCATCTTTGTTTTCTATTATAAAACTTTTTCGGCATCTGTGCACTATACACTCACTCAGAAGTTGACACTACTACTATGCAATCAAAGTCTGGTTTTTAAAAATGCACCGTCAAAAGTGTTGAAAAGAAGTGATCACGACAACAAGTTGCCATCACTTAATTATTAATATACACTTTATCTATCTATCCATCTATCTATATATCTGTCTATCTATCTATCTATCTATTTCTTTGTTTGCAATGGATAGGTTGGTAATTTGATTTGTTGGTTGGTTTTCTTTAAGAATGAAATACCATTAAATCAATCAACTTGATGTATTGCAGCCTATCACTTTGTCACTGAGATCAGATCTGTGTCTTTTTTACTCACAACGCTAAAAGAAACAGCAAAATCTTGGCAACAGTTATATGCATAAGCAAAATAAAATAATGTAGCATAAAATACCATTCTGTACAAAAAAGATCAATTGGTAATCGTAATTAAAGCATTTTTGTTCATTTTCAAGGGAAACATGATGAAATATGAGATGATATATACAGCGTATAACAAAATGTGTGGACATACATGTAATAATATAAGCTTACAATTTTGCCATTAATTCAATATTAGCAATTTTGGTAAAACTGCATTATATTCTACTTGTGATGATAGCAGAACAATTCCCATACATACACTGACCACACAACTCAAAATGATACAGGTAAAAATGTTTCTGGCTTAAAGGTAAAAGTAAAAGTAGTAGATATACAGATACAAGACATACAGTGTCTATTTGCTTACTCAATGCCCTATGGAACAAAATGTGGCTGTTGCCTTATCGTGTAACATAACTCATAAAGTGGCTTTAAAAAAAACAACACACAGAGAACAAACGAATACATGTACACCGAAGCTTGCCCCTCATGATTATCCTAGCTGTAAGATGATGATCTTATTGATCTTAGCAGCATTCATTTCGACTGTTGGATTTAACACATAAAAGCAAAGTTGATTTGAACTTGGCTAAATTTAGACCTAGATACTCGATTTGACACAGTAACAATGGGGAAATGATCAAAACATGACTGGTAATGTCGTCATTTTGTAAGAAGATAATAATAACACCACAAGTGCTCTATGGCGCTTCACAAAGTCTTAAAACAGAACTATTTTCGACACTTCACACTTAAAAAACACAGACATTCTAAGATAAATTAAGATAAACTTAGGAAGACTGTACACACTTAACATGAAGGCGAGGGAAGACATTGATAGCCTGAAATGTATTGGTCAAATGAACACGACACATGAGAGAGAGAGTGAATGGACGAGGAGATAGTAATACACGTAGTGTGATCGGAAATGGTGACAAAGACTGGCAGCAATATGATGATCCTTATTTGTCAGAGTATAAGTACATGTATTGTAAAAAGGAGGAAGACTGCGGAACAGATCTGAGCGGGTGTCTGTGCGATGAATAGTACTTAGTACTAATACTACATACCTAGATGTGTGAGGAGGAGGTACATAGGTGAGGCAATAATGTCTTCTGATGGTGGAAGTTTTGAAAAATGACTTAGAACAAGAACAAATAGGAAACAGGAAGAAATAGCTGAGCAGATCTAGTTTAAAAACAAACAAACAATGATAAAATAAAATGAAAGTTGATGGTACATATGTAGATGATGGGTGGAAACTAGAAGTGGAGCAATGGTGTAGACAGATATGACTACACAAAGTGATGAACAAAAAAAAAAGAAATAGTTCAACCCTCTCTGTGATGCAAAGAATGAAGATTGAAATACAAGGTCCACATCGGTTTATGTCAGTGGAAAGTGAATGATGATGATAACGATAATGACAGTGATGATGATAACGATAATGATAGTGATGATGATAACGATAATGATAGGGATGATTGATGATCATTTACAAAAATGGCACACAGCAGTTACCTGTTGAGTTTGTTGAGGAAACTGTGTGAATGATAAGGTGATCCTATGATAAATGAGCCTGTACAAAGTCATGTAGTTCATGTCTGGGCAGCCTACACCCACTCAAACCAGTCACTGCAAAAACAACTGTCCGAAGAAGTCTTTGGAGAAGATGTAACCCCCGTCAGTGTCAGAACAAACACACAGGATGTCATGTCCATCCTTCCTCCATGATGCAGGTTGCACATCTCAAACTTCTTCCTTCACTTGTAAGTGCAAGTAACCAGTAAGTAATGGGGCTTTACTCTTTTCATATGCTTCACCCCCAACATTCCATTGGGCCCACCATAGTGTTTGCTAACTCACTCATATTCATACCATCTTTGGAAAAGGTGTTGTAATATTGCCTATTTCCATTGTATCAGTATCAGAACATAGGCTCAGGTGTCTATTCTCCCATGGTGCATGTTATGACTATCAGTTTTCACACTTCACACAGGTAAGCAACACAGCTCTCTTCAAACACCACTATAAACAATGGCATTGCTGTTGCTTTATGCTGTTTGCAGTTTTCGTACTTCACAGGTAAGCAACACAGCTCTCTTCAAACACTGCCGTTGTTTTGTATTATTTGCCAACTCATTTATACTATGGCTTGCCCAACTCCTACTACTACTCATTCACTCATTCAAGCTATGGTGCTTGCCCTACTGCGACAACTACTACTACTCATTCACTCATTCATCTGTAGGCTACAGCACATGCCCCACTCCCACTCTAGTACTCTGACTCATTCAGCATATACAAAATAATCTCCATTATTATCATTATTACTATACACTCATTCACCTGTAAGCTATGGTGCTTGCCCCACTGCCATTACTACTACTACCCCCACTACTACCTCATTCACTCATTCACCTATAGGTTACAGCACATGCCCAACTCCTGCTACTACTCATTCACTCATTCACCTATAAGTTACAGCACATGCCCAACTCCCACTACTACTCATTCACTCCTTCACCTGTAAGCTATGGTGCTTGCCCCACTGCCACTACTACTGCTGCCCCCACTACTACTGCTCCCACTGCTGGAGTTTTCCATCCTCATCTTGGGCGAGAGTTTCTCCACTTTCTCTGCGTGCTCCTGGCTGACCTGCTGCAGCAAACGTTGGAGGTTCTTCTTCACCCTCAGGATGGTCAGCCGAGACTTGGGGTTCTGCTTCCAGCACTCGGACATCAGCTGGCCCACGTCTCGCATCACCTTCAGACAAGAGAAGAGAAGATTACATAACTTCAATGAGTCTTTGTTCAGGATCTTACTATATTCCAAACAATGACAGAAGACCTGTGGACACAGGAAACAAAGACGTATGACAATACTGACAAACAGAGACAAAGATACATTGGTTCACATAATAACAATGATACATATAATGTCCTCTAAAGATGAGACAAGATAAAATGAGAGTGGGGGAGGGATGTGTATTTCCTTATTTTCTTTGTTCGTATTTTGCCATTCTTCGCGACCCTCCTCTGGGGAAATTTTGCCGTAATTCTCTATGACTATTTCTCTTAATTCTTCTAAACTCTTGAAATTAACACTTATCAACAACAACAAAAAGAACATAAATAAAGAACAAGAGTCAATGTTGCTCCAACTCACAGGTTCTCTCTCCCACTTGTTGGGTATAGGAGGCCGCTGTCCCTGCACAGCCACAGCCAGTTTCATCTCCTCAAAGCTGGGGTCTGCCGGCACCGCGTCCCAGAATGGAATACGATACTCCTCAGCAAACGCTGCGGATAACAGGGATATGTAAGTAAATAATGATATTCATTTGGTGGTTTTCCTCGCTCTACAGTAAGCACAATTGCATGAACAAGGGGCAAATTTGAAGGCCCTAAGATTTTTATTTATTTCGTTATAGTCATATATCTGATTACTAACTGGTAGAATAATGCCAACACTTACGTTGTGCCCGGCGAGCAATCTCCCACAGCACCAGGCCAAAGGCGTAGATGTCGACACACTTGAATGACTCAAAGAATGCAGGGTTGAGTGAGCCGGTCAGAACCTCAGGGGCCATGTACCTCTTGGTGCCCACCAGCTGGGGAAGAGAGGAGCACAAACATATATGTAGCATATAAATTATAAATTGCTGAAGAATATGAATAGAATGTCTGTGCATCTCCTGAGTGTGAAGTGTGGAAAATTGTACTGTTTTAAGATAATAATAATAATAATAGCCAATTTATATAGCGCTTTCCCTCCGGAGAGCTCAAAGCACTTTCACAGCATATTATTACCCCGACAGACATGTTTCGTTCCAAAGCCATCTCAACCTCCTGGGAGGCATACTGGTAGTGCTGCCGGCGCCCATACCAACATTCTGACAAGATCT
>JAUELK010215116.1:0-10506 GCA_031471215.1 Gastropteron pacificum | reverse complement strand
AGAAAGATGGAGGGACCTTGTCTGCGGCCCATATCCCAGTAGGGGTGATGGGCTTAAGTAAGTAAGTAAGTAAGTAAATTATGAAGTGAATGTGTTGAAAATAGTGTATGATAATTTTTTATAATAATGTATTTCTGACAAAAGAACAATTCATTATCTATTGCATATCTATCACATCTGTCACAAATACCATTATTCACTAAATTATATCTATTCTAAACATGTTGCTTTTAATGGGAAGACTGTATGTTCTTAAAAGGGTGACCAATTGTCTATCATGAATGTCAAAATAAGTATTCAGTTCAGATACGGGGGAGTAACATTTAATGAAGTTGACAAGAAGTAATCTGGACACGATAGTTTATAACATAACATGCATTTTGTTCTTGAATGCTAACATCACTTAGTCTTTCTTTAAAAGTGCATAGAAACATGGGTATGTCGCCAACTTGCTGCATAAACAAAACAAAGCCAAAACCTTGTGAACATAAACGATTTTGTAAGCTCAATTTTGTCTTCCCATTAATTCGCAATGGCAATACTGTTGTGCATAGCATTTCCTAATAAAATGATTGTTTGAGGTTGTAGTGACAGTACTTAACATATTGTCAACATAAAAGTGACGTCTATTTAATTCACACAGTGAAAGGGCATTAAGTGTAGTTGTGGTTCTTCAGTAATGAGCTACATTCCAATGTTTTGTTACAAGCACCCACTTTTAAGCTGCGAGGCTGCTGCTTAACCTCCAGTGTATGTTTCTTCCTGAGATCTGACTCTGCACATCTGTTGTAGTCTGTCTGGTTTTCCCTCTCTGTTTCATGCTGCTTGCGCAAGTGTTCATCTTTCAATCGCTATTTTGCAGAGAAAGAAGGGAAATACATTTTAGCCAAACATCATAGATCTCATACTTCAATGAAATTGGATGAATCAGTGTGAGTTTTCCTCACTCTTCCATCCTCCACCAAGTGAGTACAATAATAGTCGTCTGTCGACATTTTACTCTTTCATATTGTATTTAACTTCTACACTGAAACATTGGCATAATAACAGCTTACATGTAGGGATCAAGAGAGAAGCCACAGAATATCACAGACAGTGAACAAGGATGTAATAATAAGAATCAAGTATAGTGATACCTTGGTTTTGGAAAAGAGGGAACTATTGAAAAACAGTACAAAACTACAGCTTTTCTTGTGTAATTTCATAAATACATTATAACTGACATCAAGTTCTTTCTTCCTACAAAACTTTGGCACAATTGAATACACAGAACAGCAAACTGTTTCTGTTTTTTTTACACATGCCTACTAGAGCAAATAATGAAATGCATGTCTGCTCATAACTGTGTTGGGCTCATCTGAGTTGAAAGTGGGTGATATATCCAGCAAACAACAAGGTGTTCGATTCGTTTTTCCCCCTCCCTCAATTTCAGGCATAGATGGTTTGTCAATTTTATTCAGAGCATTGACTGTTGTTAGTTGCCTGGCAATATTTTGTGACTGGCTCTTGTTACATTGGAGTGGATAGGTAGCCTTGGATGGTGTACAAATCAAACATAACCTACAACTAGAGATATGGTGTGGTGTGTGCTCGTTTTCTTTTCCTCCCTCAATTTCAAGCTTAGATGGTTTGCCAACCTGATTCACTCCGAGTGTTGTTTGTGGGATGGCAGTGTTCTAGTACCCTTTGTTTTTGTTGTCTTCAGCGAAAAGCTGGGCTCATAAGACTACATCGAATTTCCATAAAAAGGGACAACAACAAAAAATATTTTTTTTAAACCCATATACTTATATGTTTTACCTGTAAGGCTGTAAGATGTTTGTACTCTAAGTCCTGAGTGGAGTCGTGGTGCCGCACCAGCATGTTGTGTTCATAGTCCTGGTGAGCACGCTTTTGACCAATCTCCTATGACCGGATGAGGGAATAATGGCATTACTCACTGCTGTCTTCAATCCAAACAATGAGAATCACCAATCAAATCACACTGATCATTTTGGTTAAAGAAATTGAATACATTTTTTTTCCAAAGGTGAAGAAAGATCATATTCATTGCCATTACCTTCTCTTGAATTTTGATACCTGTGTTGAATATTCAAATGGTGAAAAAAGCAGACAAGGAAAAAAACCCACATAACATCCTCATGCATACTTAAGCCTGCTTCACTTCATACATTTAATCAAACAGTGTCTCTAAAACAAAGTGTGTGGTATTGCATTATTGTCAAACTTTTGTTAATCATGTGGTCAGCCGCAAAGACAGCAAGGATGTGAGATATTTTCCATTTTTCTAGTACATGTACAAGAATAACACTGCATAATACTACTACAAGAGTACTACTATAGTCATAAAATCCATCAGCTCACTCACCTCCTGAACCAGTCTCTGCTCCAGCCGATGGTACTGCAGCATCTTCTTTCTTTTGAAAGCCCTAAGTTGGAACTCTAGAGTGTCTTTCTGGTGCTTCTCCAAGCGGAACTCTGCATCACGCTTCTTACGAGTCAGAGTCTCTTTGAAGTTGCGCATTGCATCCTCACGCTCCTTCTTTGGAGTGCTGGATTCAAGACCCTGGGGGGGAGAACACCACATGGTTCAGCTGATATGGATACAACAATTTCATTCTATAAGTCAGTTCGGAATAACATCAAGCATTCTTAAAGAGGGTCAATGAACATAACCTCTGCTATTATGTTACATTTGAAGATTTGTACCAACAACATTTTTTTACAGAGGTGTCAACCTCTAAATATCAAAATACTCTCAGGCACCAAAATCTGGATCTAGATCTGATGTAGATTATAATGTAAACAGTTCTAAAAGACAATTTCAGTCAAATCTAGTGGCACATAATATATATCCAATGGAAGGGGGATTTATGTTGTTAAGAATGAAACTGATGGATAATATAAGGACAAGGCCTCAACTCCAGTTTGGGGACCACCATCTTCATTGCAAAAGCAATCAATGATGACAGTAACTCTGTCTATGAGTAGATCTGTGGGTTCTTGTTGCACAGCCTGGCGTAGAGCTAGAATCTAGATATCCTACTTATTTACAAAAATTGAAATGAATCTATCAAAATGAAAACAAACAAATTGAACCAGTATTCATAAAAGTTGAAAAAAAAACCACCAGAGAACTACGATAATTGATGTGTAAAGAATGAAGAGCTGAAAGGCAAACTCTGACTGTCACTACTAAGCCTAGAGATCTGATCTAACCGGTGCCCGAAATGAAAGTAATGATACCGTATCTATTGTCTATCAGTACCGCTAAGAATCCTGATGCATGGAGAAAATGATTGCATTCATGCGATAGAAATGCTATTTGAGCCAAACATGACAATGAAATAAATATCACCGTTCAAACATGTTTTGTTAGCAATTCGACAATGCACTGGTCGGCAATGAAAACAATGGAAACAGGCGTGAACTTCCGGTCTTAGAAGGCGGAAACTGCTCTCGCACAAAAACGAGCGGTAGGCCCCACTCTTTCTTTGGTATCAGAAGAGAAAACAACATTCCCATCGTAGAATTTAGAATTCGTATTTTGCAGTTATCAAAATGCATACTGCGTGGTGAATTGTCGTACTCGCATACTACAGAACGCATTTATGTACTAGTTGGCACCTCTGTGGTTACGTGTTACATTGCAATTCATAACATATGGGTTTACACACACAAAAAAAACTTCATTTCAAAGGGTGTCAAAAATGTCTCACCCTTTTCATTTTTTCCTTGTCAGACTTGTAGTTTTTCTTCATCTGTTCCGCCAAGCTCTTCCTCTCTGAATCATGGCTGACTTGAGTCTCACGCAAAAACCTTCTCTCTGTAGTTTGAGCAGACTTGCTCTGGTGACAAGACAAAGCACTTTTTGTATACTATACATCATGACATGTTTTAGTGAAGGCAGGTGGTCAAGGTACTGCTGGACATATTGCTGTTCTTTTGAGGAGGGGAAGGGAAAACAAAAAGAGGGAGGACGACTGTTGCTGAGTATAGTATAGACATATTTCACTCCTTACAACAAATGGATACTACAGGTCACACTAAAAACTGAATGCCTGATTTTTCAAACCCCATGAAAGGCAAATAGAATGTTGTACCAGGAGCTAGAAGAATATGTGACAAATGTGTATCCACACAAGCTTACCTGTTTCTCCAGCTCTGTGACATGTTGAGTGCGCAGTTTCTCCAGCTCTCTGGCAAAGCGCTGGCGAAGACTGTCGTACTCCCTGTCAAGCTTCTGCTTGTGCTCTTCCATCTCTCCTTTGAACTTGGTCTCAATCTGCACACATCACACACAGATTAGGATTGACATTTCTGGTCTTTTTGTCATGAGTTCAAAGACTGTGATGAGTATATAACTTAGAAGACACTCAGCTAAAAATGCTTAACGAGAGGGAAAACTCGTTGGAGGTATCAAAATTATTAACTAATTATTGAAAAGCATCTGTTTCAAATGAAGACAACATTTGAGAGGAAAAAAGGGCACTCACAATCTGCAGCTCTTTCTGGTGGGCTCTCCGCAGCCTCTTGTACACTGTAAAGTTGCGGTAGTCATTGTTTCGCTCGTGCTGCTTAATCTGTTTCTGTACAATGGAGGTGGTGCGGATGGTGGCAAAGTTGTTGGCTGCTGCCTCAAAGCCTCGCGGGCTCCCGCCAGATGCCTGCAGGAAAGTCAACATGTGAGTACAGAAGCTCTGGCACAGAACAAAGTGACAAAACAATGATAAAGTAGTGTGAAAGAAGTACATGCTTATTATGAGAGTGCAAGGTGAACAAACAGTACCAATGTAGCCGCTTAATGCATGGACAAGAGATGTGTTGAGGATTGCTATGAAGTGTCCTCTGAACAAGGCTACAAAGTTTGTTTCAATAATTTAGTATCACGATCACAATCATGTGAAATGATGTTCACATAGACAGGCTTTTCAAAAGGGAGTAGTGAAAAACTAACACAACAAGGTAATTCGAGACAACATTTGATGAACAAATAGTGTCAAATTTAATATTATAATTGTAAAGGCTGAAAGAAAGAAAATGGCGGGGAATGTCAATGAATAACCCATAAACATAAAAAAACAAGAATTTGTTGATAAAGTAATCTCTAAATACTCCTCACACACACAAGACAATATCAAAAGCATACACATAGATTAAATTGTGATACATCATCCTTTCTTGTCCAAAAAACTCTTGATAACTTAGGCTCCTAATTGGGGAATACAAATTGATGTGGACATCTCAGTCTTGATTTATAATAATTCATTGTAGTAATAAAAAAGTAACAGAATTGTTGCCACAACTAGACGTGAACTTTCCTGGACAGAGTAGCTCTGACATCTACTACTGGACACAAGTGCAAAGAGATGAAGATGCTCTTACAATAGGGAACAGAAGCAATAGAAAAACATGTGTTGTGATGCATTCCTTCATGGATTGGTTGATGATCAAAGAAAAATAGTGTGAACACAACAGAAGAATGTTTTACTATGCATGAACAACAATAGAAGTGGCAAAAAGTGTACAAAATGCTCCTTTTCATTTCTATGTACGACAATGCGCATGTCTTCCATTACAATTTGGGAGTTGCTACATAGTTTAAAGAGTGGGAAAGTCAGGAGGGTACCCACACTGATCCCAGCCCTGTCATCTAGACACTAGGCTTACTTGGTCCTACAATCTTAAGCTTCATGTGTCTAAGTGGGCATACATCTAAGTCAAGAAAGCATTTCTTTACTAACACTGCCTGGCTAGGCCCTGTCTACATGACATTCTCAAATTATCAACATGTACACATACACAAGGTGCAAATAATTTGGTTCATTCCAGAGAACATTCTATTAACAGGCAGTAGTTAAGACGGGACAAAGGCTCTGTACCCCAGAGTGACAGAGACAATACTTTTGAGTAGTATGGTTATAGGATGATGAGTTAATCTATTATTTAGAGCAGTAGTTGCTATGATGAGAAACAACATCTGAGGATTAACAAGTTGGTTATCCAGCATGCTTTATCCATGTTAAACACAACACAGAATACATCAGCAACAACTTTGGGTTAATTTTTCAATATTGTTTGTACTTTTTCTTTTGATAGCTCAAGAACTTAAACTGAATAATGACAATGAATAATATGTTTTCTTAGCTGTATTATGTCATGAAGCAGAGATACAGAGAAATGTTGGTATTGGTCCAGATGGCTTTATATGTCAATGACATGGCTTTCAGTAGGATGCAAGGGGTGTTTTGTTATGTCAATGAGTATGGAAACATGCCAGCGAGTGAGCACATGGCTCCTCTAGGAGAAAAGGTGTGAGCATTCCATATCCTGTATCTCATTAAAATTATACCACTCAACAACAAAAAACAAGAAACAACACCAAGCTATAATTTTTCACTCTTAAAACTTCTGTTTATGAAACTTGGTTCAAAGATAGACAAACCATTTTTCTACATTTCTGTGAAGTTTTATATGATCCGCAGGAAATTACCAAAAACTGCAAAAAAGAATTCCAAGTCTATTGAAAAAGTGTCTCTAGGGCATTGAAAAATTAGGAAAATCGATTATCTGTCCATTCTTATAATTCTGAGATGGCTTTGGAAGGAAATAGGTCTGTCGGGGTATAATATGCTGTTAAGCGCTTTAAGCTCAAAGAGAAAAAGCGCCATATAAATCGGCTATTTTTACCATTATCTTCAAATCCCTCAGGTTTTCTTCTTTCTCATCCAAATTATTTCAAAAGTGGACTCCGTGTAGATGATATATTACTGCTGCATAAAATAGTCCTTTTTAAACATTCCTCGTCATATAAAATCTATGAGCGCGTTGGGTTTTTTTCACCTCCGCTGTACGTCGTGTTTTACCCAGCGATTCCTACGTCGTGGGAGTAACACACCCGCACGCCAGCAACGATGAATTCTCCCACTATTTGCTAATTGATCGTCATTAAAGTTAGTTCATCAGAAAGGGCATTCAATTCTCTTTTAAAAAACTTTTAGAGGCTGCATATGCGTGGCGTAAATTATAATGCAGTGACTGCTTGTTTAGGCCTAGCTCTACCTTTCGCTGTTTTGGCCGGCTGCCGAGATATAGGCTAGATCTAGATCTAGGCTATGCCGGCTTCAATGAAATGTTGCCGCAAGGCGATACGGGTTTTACTCTAATACTGGTTTTATTTTTTCATGAAGTTTAATGGGTGCCTGAGGAATAGATGGAGTCTCATTCTGAAATTCACATGGGTTTTCACATGGCAGCCATTTCAATTGCTTACTGGGTGTATTACACCCACAACGTACAGTGACGGTTAAAGGCGTTCTTGAATGGCATACAAAGATGATGATTTGAATTAAGTCATTGCCAAAACCGGAAGTTGATCTTGAAAACAATAATTGTCTGAGGTTTTTTCGCAATTGCATGGAACTTTTTAAATGCCTTTGACTCAAATGTTCAATTGTAAGGTCGTCTCTAGAGTTCTATAGACTTTTCTGGAGTTGCGTTTCTTTTTTTGAGTAGTATACAAAATCCATCAGTCTCAAGAAAATGAAACCAACTTTTTTAACAAAACACATTTCAGAACATCACCTCTTGAGGAACAAAGAAAACTGAAATGGAAATGTCAAAGAAGTATCTGACAAGCAAAAAATAACAGACTCTTAAAAGGCAGTGAGTGTCATGAATTGCTGACCACAATGCAAACAGAAACTTGATGGGGAAAAAATAAACATTGCCAGCAACAAAGTTTCCAAACAAATCTGAAGTCATTCTCAAGCATCACAGAGGTTCAAGACGGACAAGACTACAAAACTGACCAAAGTCTGGCAAAACAGTTTGACATACTCAATGGTCCTTAGTCACACCATGCAAATGCACACATCAGACATGAGCGGAGAAAAAAACTTCTAGGGGAAAAGGCACTCTGCAGTGCAGCAGTCTCTTTCTTTGACTGCACGACCAGGGATTAAGACAAGGAGGTGTGAGTGTGTGACGTTCAGTCAAAGAGCATAGCATTTGAACCAACAGTCAACGGCATGCCAGGCTACCTTAGAGGCCAGGTAGGGACTGTAGGAAGCACTGCGAGATGTGAAAGATGGCCATTCGAACCCTCCACCACCACCCTTCCATAGACAACAAGGCAAACAGACAATGAATGGGGCAGGGCCACTTATTATCAGTGCTCAAAATGTCTAGCAATGCTCATACAATGTCAATTACATGATTGAAAAATAGACTAAAATCCTAACAGCTCGTCAACATATCAGTACTTTTTAGAAAAATCTTTCTAGTTTCTTCTAATAATACAAGATCAACAACAAAAACATCATATTGATTGTGGGGTTTTTCTAAAGTACACTTGGACCAACAAAAATGCTTCTGAGAAACAATGGTGGGGACGAGAGCTATGGATGGTTGTCTGTTTCAATTCTTGCCCGCAACTTCCGCTAAAATGTGTATAATGTGGTGATACTGAAAAAGACTGCAGATAGCCCTTAAGTTGAGCAGTGTGATAAAAAAAGAAAAAGAAACTAAATGAGTTGTCTATGATTTCTTACCATTGAAATACAACATTCATAGGACAACAGAACAATTCATAGGTGTAATGAATTCACTTTTCAAATTATTTCAAAACCAATAATAAAAAAATTGGTTTTATTAACTACAATTATGATTCAATGCATCAATTTTACACTGTTGAAAAAATATCTTGCACTAAAAGTTGGGACCTGTCTACTACCTACAAAAGCAGTGGGAAAATAGAAATATGAAAGTATGACACAAGCCTTTCAGAAATTACATTTTAAAACTCTGTTTTGACACAACAATTTTGAATCAAGCAGGGAAACTATCATCATCACCACAAAAACTGTCAGCTTATCCCCTTTAGCCCAACAACGTTGACACTTTCCCCCACGCTATCCGACAACAAAGAGAGACAAAAGATCAATGGAGGCAGGGTCCACAAATTCCATGCAGTTTACCTGTAAATGCAACTGGACTGTCATTGGGGACTGAGGTACAGAGAAGGAGGAAACCAAAAGTTAACATACATGACTAATGATATAGATATAACAGCAAGTACTACATTCAGTAATTAGATGGTAAAAAATAAGGATGGACATCATTGTGAACACAGGACAGGCAACAATAGAACCGCTATTGATGACAGTGTTAATTGTGCATCATCATGAGTACTGATATGGTGGCTTGTATATTTAGCATAACGTACAAGTGCAAGTTACAAATGTGTGTGACCATGCACACACATGAATATACACTTTTTGTTTAAATCAAAGAATACGAGAAATGAAAAGGAAAGGGTAGGCTAAAATGCAGCTGAGTGAAAGCATTATTATCAATAAAATAAACATGACTTCCAAGGACAAAGGATTGTGTATCTCAGTTGTACAACTTAAGATAATGACACAGATTTGTTCAAACCACTGATGAATTTCCAAAGCAAAAATGTTTTCCCAAAACATACAAAATAAAATAATCATTGCTCACTTTAAGTTAATTACCGTTCTCAAAGCAAGAGGGACAAAAGGACCTCCAAAATTCTTAATTCTAAAAATGAATACCAACATTTGACTGACAGTTTAGAGGGTGCAAGAGGCAGAAAGCGAAAAACATTTTTCCCCCTCTTTCTTTACAACATGACAGATTGAAAGCAGTAGTAAAGAGATGAAATCATGATAACATTCCTACTTGATGAAACAATAACAAGTTAAAATGAATTCCATAAGATTGTTGATAGAGATAAGCATAACTTTTAAGCCCAGAAAATGCTGAAAGCAACGAATCAACCCAAAGTTTGTAATAAAAAATAAGTGTCTCTAATAATAGTAGGTGTTTCGGGACACAGAAATGGAATACTTGAGACAAAACAAAAAGGTTTGAAGCAAGCATGCAATGTGATGCAATAGTGTCTGCATATTTGAACAGAGATGTGAAACCTACGTGTAAGCTTCCTAAAAGTTGGAGATCTGTCCTACGATCCTGAAATGAATGTGGGTGTTCCGGGAACATGGAGGGTTAGTATGCAAAGATGGAGAAGAAAAAAAATAATAGAGCAGACAAAAACAAAAGAAAAATGATTATAATGAAAGAAAAAAAAAATCTAAAATATGCTTTTATTCATTATTTGTGAACCAGCCACTCAACCTGGCATTCATTACTGGTGCCTAATAATTCACAATCCACAAATTTACAAACCACATCCAAAAGTATTCAATTTTGTGATGAGGAATGTGAAAGGTGATGTAAGTAATACATAATCACACTGGAAAAAAAAGTTTTAAAACAAATTTATACTTCCATAGGTATTTGACTGTCAGCACACAGTGTCAAAGAGCCATGGTCTGCAACTACGAAACTTCATTCTAGAATATTGTAGCCCCCTCCTCCACCCACTTGTCCATTTACCACCATAGTTTTTTGTGTGAAAAACTTGCTGAATGTGTCATAAAAAAAAAAAGTATAGACTTCCAAGATACCGGCTTGTAGTAG
>JAUELK010215012.1:0-10507 GCA_031471215.1 Gastropteron pacificum | reverse complement strand
AAGAAGAAAAAGAAGAAGAAGAAGAAGAAGAAGAAGAAGAAGAAGAAGAAGAAGAAGAAGAAGAAGAAGAAGAAGGATGAATAAGAAGAAGAAGAAGAAGAAGAAGAAAAATAAGAAGAAGAATAAGAAAAAGAAGAATAAGAATAAGAATAAGACCCGTTAAGTGTTTTATTCCGAAGCCATCTCAACTTCCTGGTGGGAGGCACACTAGTCGGTGTCCATACCACAACATACTAAAAAGATCTTTCCCCGTCTATAGTCGGGTACCCATTTACACCTGGGTATGGTCAGATATGTGGGACAAAATACTTTTTCCAAGAGTACACCCTTATATCTGCGGAATATATGCCAATTTTTTGATAAAATATGCCACAAAAATGCTAAAACATGCCATAAAATATGCCCAAAATCTAAAACTATGCCATAGAAAAATGAATTTGAAAATAGAATAGGACAACTGTAGAAAAAGTCATTTTTGAGGCATGTTGGTTCACCTTTGTTCTTCACTTCAACACTAACTTCTAACTAAGACTACAAAAAGGTAACTCACACATTGCTGTCAAACATGTTGCGTATTTTGAGACATGGCGTAGGGCTGTACATCCTCTGGTTGGACCCATTGCTGTTGCTGACTTCACTGAAGGCTACAAGGGGAAACAATAATGATAATAATAATAAAGTTAATTTCTATAGCGCCAATGACAATAAAAAATACACAGGCACAATCACAAGTGCAATATATAACATAACATGATACACATGATGAATCATAATGGAAACAAAGAGTTAAAATAACAAATTGACAACACCGACTAAAACAGATATTCCTTAAAAGGGTATGTTTTAAGCTCGTTTTTGAAATGGGTTTTGTCAATGTTTCTAAGATATGCTGGCATGGCGTTCCACACAGATGCAGCGTAAAAAGAAAATGACCTTTCCCTGGAGGTCTTTAAACGTTTATGGGGTTTCACAAACAAAAGCTGGTCACATGACAACAGAGGAAAGATGTGATTCACATCTACTACAGGAGTGCCTATTCCTCGACCAACAGAGAGAAAAAGCGTCCCACACCCCTCCAACCTAAATGATGTAGGAAAACCTCCATGGATCAACGATAGCCTTTAGGCAGGCAGTCATATTCATTCAAGGCATTATTTCAATCTCTGAATCAGAATTCCGATACTTTTGTAGTTCCCTTCTTTTTTTTCCATTTTTATTCAAAGTCACAACGGACAAAGACTTTGCAGAGTACATCAATGTTATGTTGTATGACTATTTGAACACTTTCAGAGATTCCTCACCCCTTGCCTCACCAAAGTTATTCTATCTACTCATCTACAAAAGTGTTGTCCAGAAGGCACTCACCTTGTCCTTGCCAAATCTTGCTGTTGTTGGATGAAGGCTGCAAAAAGGACACAGACATAAAACAATTTAATGATAATTATGTCAAGTGTTGTTTGCAGAATTCTCACAAATTTTCAAATGGTTATTCTTGTACTGGTCCATATTCATTATACTGCTAGAATTTCAAATATAATTGTTGTACAATGTGTATGAGATGTGTTCTCATTTTTTTGTGTGTTTTTCTCTGTCTCGAGTTGAGCTTTACACTCCGGGCCATATCATTTTTATCCTATAAAAGGTGCGACACCTGTACTAACATTCGTCTCTGACAGAGCAATGTATGATAACTACACGTACATAAAATGTCCACATGACCCTTGTCCAGATTCCAACATACAAATACAACAGAGATTATGAAATTGCAAAGCTAAACAAGTTAACCCAACCCAGCTCACAATACAGAGACTGGCCATGTTGTGTTGTTTTTGCTTTTCGTCTGTTTTGTGACTGTGTTTTGTCTAAAAGCGCCTTAGATCATACAGGCCCAGCGCCTGATGATGGATTTGTGCGCTCTACAAATGCATATAGAGTATCCAGTAAAGAGTATCTTGACAGCACTTTCCAGGAACAACTAGAATTTCCTAGAACAGCAATGGAATAGTTCCAGGAGTAAATGAATAAAATAAAAGGGTAGGAAATAAAATGTTGAAAGGAAATAAGTTAGCTGAACGGTATAAGAAGAAGAAGAAAGGTAGGGGGGCCCACCTGTAACCACTGCCAAACTTCAAACTCATCTCCTCTGATTAGCCGAGTGTCTAGACGTATGCGAGACTCATTAGCCGAAATGAAATCCACAGCCTTCTCCCAGATGGCTTGTAGCTTACGCCTGAGAAAGGAAAACATTGAAAACATCACATACAATATCATCACAATAACGAACCATTCAGAGTATTGAGTATGAGTTGTCATATAAAAGAGGTGAGGCCTATATTCTAATACAGTGGTCTCCGCCCAAGAACCCGCCCCTCGGGAGCAGAGAAAACTGAGTTCTTAGGCGGACCGGGTTCCTACATACAATATCCATCTGATTGGCTGAAAGAAAGTGAAAACCAATCAACAAATTGATGAAAGTCAACCCAAGCAAGGAGAACACCATTCAGTAACCCCATAGCCGTATGGCAGGTTCAGAAAGAAGGGGAAAAGAAGACATGTTCAGCTGTTATTTATACAGTCTCTATTCTATAGCAGTGGCTCTTAACCTTGATGGAGGTACAGAACTCCACCAGGCTCATATGTACACAAGCACCAAACCCTTCTTCTTTTGGAATAATACAACACAATGGATGAGTCGGGTGTGTTCTAACCTCTGTGGTGAAGGTTTCACCGAACCCTTGAGACCAAATCATCAATCAAACTCTTAGGGTTGTTCGATCGAACCCCCAGGTTGAGAACTACTGCCCTACATGACAGACTTATAATAATAATAATAACAACATCATTTATACAGCGCTTTATCCCCACAAAGTGGGCCCAAGGCGCTTTACATTGTATTTCAAGAACATAAACGCCTCAGTCACACGCAATCGCCTCTCAATCGCCAAACATCTACATAACAAAAGGCAGGAGATATTTAGCCAGCCAAAGTACAGGTGCTTCTTAAGCCTTCCTTTGAAGGTCATTAGACTTGGAGGTGACTTAATCTCATCCAGAAGTATGACTTGCCTTGTTGAAGGGGGAAGTAGCTGATCTCTGACGTGATGGACTGCCAGGTACGGAGGCTCATCAGAGTCATCTCCCTTGGTGCGCTCGTGGTGTTCTTGAAGCACCTCTGAAACACAAAGCAACAACGGCATAGAATCATTGATGTCATTTAAGAAATCAACATGAATTGTGCATTATGACATAAAATAATTTAGCCCAAAATTATTTTTTAAACATTTTTGATGATGGCACAGTGAAAATAATATAAGATGAAATTGTGAGGACAAATTTAACTAGAAAGCCTACTAATACTATAGAAATTTGAAAAGTAACTTACAATTTAGACAAAGAGCAGCAAAATCACATTCAAAATTCAAATAAAGTTCAGAGAGAAATGATCTTTTTAATTGCGGAAACTATTTGGTTCTAGAAGTATTCAGAGTAGAATGAGAATTATCGTTGTTGTGAGGTTTGGTCAAAATCCTTGGGGGGGGGGGGGGTTTGCCACGGTTTGGACTACCTCTTTATATCTAATCATAATACGAACTCCGCCCATTGCTCACCTATGATTCTCTCCACCATGGCAAACACCTCCCTCTGCTCTTCCTGCTTCTTCCTCAGACGGTACTTGACATACACAGACATGAGCATCACACCAGACACCACTGTGGCCGTACAGAGAGGAAGAAAAAAAAACAACTTTGGATACAATTGATACACGTCGTTATTTCAATCAGGCACTAGTAGTAGTAGTAGTACATGTAGTAATAATAAAAAATAATGATTTGTTTCCAAATTCTTCTTACTAATAGACCCACAAAGCCAAGGCAGCCTAACTCTGCAACATGGGACGGGAAAGCCTTTAAACTGACCCCTTGTTCATGCAGTTCTATAACACAGTCACAGGACCCCCAGGACTGATCATTGCTGTTTGAAATCCAATCTTTGCATTGAATCTGCATACCGACCACAGCATGTGAGCATTTGGTTACATAAACAATCTTTTTTTATTATCATTATAGCATACTATGAAAAATATGGGTAAAGTTTTTGGTGATCTGGTGGTGAAGTGGTCCGAGTGTTCGCCTCACGAATCAAAGGTCCAGGGTTCGACTTGAATCGGATTTGAGAGTATATTTTCTTATCCACCACCAGGTGTACTCTTGGAAAAGGTACTTTGTCACGACTTTCTCGCCTCACCTAGGTGTAAAATGGGTACCTGACTATAGACAGGGGAAAAATATTGTCAGTAGCACCACAAGTATGTCTCCCAGGAGGTTGAGATGGCTTTGGAATGAAAGAGGTATGCTTTAAGCGCTCTCTGATGAGCTCAACATCTTTGAAAACTTTTTTAAAACATTGGCTGATGTTCAAACACTCATCCAATGAAGCTTTCATTTGGGTTGCAAGTCCTATCATGCATGGTGCATGTACAAAGAAGAAACATGTCTACATAAAAACATGATATTCTCTTCCCAAGCCATAGATTCAAATTGAGAGTGTGACAATCGCACAGGCTCCCCCAACATCCTCCTCCAATCTTATATAGGACCCACACCATGGGTGTTACCAACTGAAACTCCCCAATACTAAAATCAAATTTTATGTGATCCCCAAAGTTGGCCAATACTGAAAACAACTGCGGTCCCCTACAAATAAATGGGTCCCCTACAGTGCAGGAGGTGGCATTTAAGACCATAATTTGAACAGAAATCCCATCAAGTTCCCACAACATGCAATATCAACTTTTGTCAAATTTTCAATAACAATAAGCACTCCATTACACCTTCTTGACGAAGAGTGAATACGGAAATATTTTTGCTGTAGACTTGTGAATACGGAACTCCATCATGCTACGGAACGATAACACCCATGACCCACACTCACAGGTGAAGAGTAGGAAGAGACCATAGAGCACTGTGGTGAAAGACCTCATCAAGCGGCACCAGAATCCCATAGTGGCCACTTTGGATTCAAACTTGGCAACTTCAGACGGAGTCGTGGCTTCAGTGCCATCAGCTCGCAAGGGCCTGCAAGACACAGCATAGACACATATATTATTAAATCTATATTATAATGCAAGACACAGCATCATAGACACATATATATATATATATATCATATATATATTATAAGTGTGGTCTGTGGGCGTTGCACCTTTTTCAGGGCCGAATGTTCGCAGAATCGACTGAATGTAAAAATAGGATAAAATGACTGACATAAACAGTGAGCATTCAGTTGTGTTGTAGGCATTATTTTATTTAGAGAATCCTGCCGGTTGAATTTACGTTTTATATAATTGCCAGAAGTTCCACTCTTTGCCAACGAATGTCATATCTGCGACATTGCTTTTCCGGTTTTCCATGGGAAGTTCTATATTTTCAATGTACAAAGGCAGTGCGCAATTTGCCTTTTGGGAAATTTCCACAGTGTAACTTATTACAGTCATCTATACTGTCTGTGCTATATATATTTGCGTGAAACCTTTTAGCAACCATCCTTGACATTTCTCTTGTTGGATTGTCTACCAAACAACACTCATCACCAAGTGACGTGTTATGTGTTGCTGAGCCGTAGGACACAGGATAAAAAAGTGGGCGGGGGCGGCAGGGTGTGGTATCATATTTTTAGTATCTCAATCGTTTTAAGTAAATGAGAATAATTTCCTGTTTGTAGAACGGAGAACCATGCTAGTAATTCAGTAAATTGAGCAACAACAACAACAAAAAATACTTCAGCCTCTAGACAGATTTCAACTATAAACTAAACTGCATTCACATCTGATCCAGAGATGTCTTGAAATTGGTGCATTACATCTCTGAAGTTGAGATACTCAGGCCGTCACAGTTATAAGCAGGTCTTGAAAGTACTCTCTATTTCCAACCAAACGTTCAAATGAACATGACCGAAGGGAGCTCTTGCACAACCGGTCAATACAATGGTGAAGAATAAAAAAAAAGCCCCTTACCTGATGTTCCAATGTGGATTCTTGATGATATGGTGAATGCAACATCCATAGAGCCGTTCAGCTGTCTAAACACAAGAAAAGAAGATTTGTTTGCATTTGTCCATTTCTAAAAACATTATAATGTATTTTTCTATGATATAGTATGACCCGTTTGGGGTTCAAAGCTGCGGGGAAAAAAACAATGTACTTTATTTGACTTTAAAGCCAGGGCACTATGAGAAAAAACATTTTAAAAATGAATAAAACAATTTGGTGGAAGGTAGATAAAAAGAGATTGTGATGATAGAAAATGAAGAATGAAATAGAGGCATGGATGAACTCACCGTTCTTGCAATGGAGTCTTTGGAGATTCTGTCTTCTAATATAGAAGCTTCCATTGAATCCTCGCCTGGCCTGACCTTCTCACACAACAAATCTCCTGAAATACACGAGGACAGAAGATTGGGTAAATTTGATTTCACAATGCTCTGATTCCATTCACAACTGAAAAACAACCATAAATAATGCATCTTTACACACACCTATCTCTCTCTTATCACCTACTCTTTTAATAGACAGATCTTCTTAGCACACTGTATTCATTTTTAAAACAGCAAACAACTGCATGTGAACGAATTTTTTACTAGTTGGTGTAAAAGGTGTGTCAAATTTTCATGAATAAAACAAACCTTTTTCTTAGCTAGGTTGGTACAGGAGAGCTCCATAAACCTTATTATCGGAAGACATGAACACTTTTAGTGCAGCTTTTGTACAAACTTTCTAAATTAAATACTACTAATTTTAGGCATGGATTACCTTTCCTCACACTCAGTTCGTCAAATATCTCTGCTATGTACTTGAAAGCTTTGTCCGCTTCTTCAGAAGCATAGCAGCTCTGAAAACAAGAAAGTAAGTTTATAACAAAATGAAAGCTAGAAAAAATTCCTGAGTCAAGCATTACAAACATTTTCATAAATAAATTTAAAAGCCTTTTGTTTTAATCATCTTCTTAATTTAACAACAATATAAAAACAAATTGAAACTTGAAAGGCATTCATTTCAATTTGGGGTAAAATGTATAAAACTAAAACTTACAAAGCAAAATGGATATACCTTTCCTTTTTTAAAATTTCCAGTTAGTGCCTTTTCCAAGAAATAAATCAAGCCATACTTACATCAGTTGGAACACCATCTTTACAAAGAAGAAGCTTGTCATCTACACCTGTGGAATAAATCATAAAACAAAGCCTTCTTCTAGTCATTTGAAAAACAAAATGAGTAGGCTTTTTAGCCCATCCCATGACCCATGGTATCAATTAAATATTACAATTCTGTTTTTTAAATGCACTTAAGTTATAGTTTATATTAAAGTAAAAAATAAAATTAGTGAATGTTTACTGATATTCACTCTATAAACGCAACTCTACGACTATCATGTGTGAGAATGGGACTGAACAAAGTCTAATGATCCATTCACAGTATTATTATTATAGTACAGTTCATGTGCAAAGTAAAGACAAAAAAAACAAAAATATATTTGCCTTATTTGGAACCATGCAAACAAGCCTATAAAATACAGCTTTGTCTAGCTCTAGATCTGTCATCTCTTTAGATTAGATTTAGTAAGTCTTTACAAACTTTAATGATTTTACATGGGATGAAAAAAAATACAGAAATGTGTAGCTTACAGGCTGTAGTCAGTTATTTATGATCATGCATAGATAGATGCAATGAACTTACCCATGTTACTGTTGGTAGAGAACCAGGACATGAAAAAATCTTTGTGATTGGCAATGTAGACAACAGAGAGAGTGATGAAAAAACACATTGCCACAATAACCAAACAATGTGGCAAGTATTCTGTGATGGCTGACTTGTACTGCTGCACACGATGGGTCCCATATCTCCTCCTGTGGTACATCAAACTTCCAGATGGTGAGTCATTAAAACTGGTTGAAGCACTTGATGATGACAAGAAACTACCAACAGGCTCCCTCCCATGATGAAAAGATTGGAAAGATGTGTTCACAGACTTGTTTTCAACCTCATAGGTACTTGCTTCTGGGTCTGAGTCTGAAGATTCAAAGTCATCTCTCGCTGCAGTGGGGGATGTGAGCTGGCTCAAGTTGGGATACAACCTAGACCTAGCTGGAGACGGATCGTCAAGGACACTAGATCTGGACCTGGAACTATATCCATAGCCATCATCAAACATTGACTCATCTTCACTGTTTTCATTGTTTGCAGTAGACCTCAAATGAGAGCCTTTCGTATCCAATCCCGAGGCACTAATCTCAAACATGTCACTTCCCCCACTACGCCTTGGTGATGATAGATGCTCAATGTGATTGTCATTTCCTGTCCTCCTTCGTAATGTCCTCAATATGCCATCAGCAACTTGAGATCTACGTTTCTCAGGTGGGCTCACTTGACTGCCTCTTGAACGGATTGAAGTTGATAAAGGATCCAGACTTGCTCTTCCATTTGGCTGATTTCCTGAGCTCCAACTTTTGTTCCTTGGGATTGTTTCTGTGTCACTGTCATCTGAGCTGAAAGCCTCTAAATGGGAAGGTCCCGCATGAGAACGAGTGCGGTGAGGAGGGGATGCAACAGATGAAGGTGAGAGGAAAGATGTGTTTTTTTGTTCATGTCTCTTATTGGCTCTAGAACCGGCTAAGGACGTTGAAGGACTTGGTCTACTATTATTAACAACACTATTGTCAGCATTTCTGTCTCTAGATCTTGAGCTGACACTGCCACGTCCAGTTTTGGCTTTGGAGTTGGACGACTCCTCTTGACGTGCTCTGGCACGAAGGTGATTCAACTTTTTAACAAGAATTGGACGTTTATTGCGTTTAATTGGAAGCAAAACTTTCTCGCCATATTCCTCCAACTCCTCCGCTAGCTGGGCATCCGTGAGGTCTTCTGCAGATGACATGCTGTAACTGTAAGGTGTAGGCCTAGTGACCTAGTGTAGATCTACTGTGTTGGTTGGATTAGACTCTTCTTCTTCTAACTCATCCAATCTAGATTAGGCCCAATAGATCTAGAGATCTCATAAGTTCAGCAACCCTTAAATCGGTCACAGTGGTCTAGAACTAGATCTAGATGGGACTAGGCTCTGATCTAGATCTAGCGCTAATTGAACATTCACCGCATTCATCAAGTCCACGGTCTACAGGTCCGGCATAAAAGCAAAACAAAGTAGGCCTAAAAGAAGAACGAAGAATCAGACAAGGCAGAGACAAGCGTCATCGGGAGACTTCCTGTCAGGGCCCCAAGAAAAGATGAAGAGTTAGATCTAGTCTCCGTGTTACCAGCTATCGTGAATCGTGTAAATAAAGGTGTTTATTATTATACTTTTACGGTAAATGGTTTTGTGCTCATTAAACTTGTATGTTTGCTGTTGGGGGGGGGGGGGCGCATGTATGTGTGGGTGTAGGGTATACAGCAAAGGACGAGGCTATTGCATGTACCGCCAGCTTTCTGGTGTGTCTTTTCTCAGAACTGTTATTACCACCAGTTACACGGGTGTATTGAACTCGTCCTATGCATCGAACACAGTTTTTAAGTGTCTGTCAAAGAGGTCTATGATGTCATCAGACATATCTACTTCATCTCCGTCAACAAAACTAGCGAACTCAACCAATCTAGGCCTAGATCTAGATCTAGATCTAGCTCCTACCGATGTATCGGCGTTGTTGGCTTCTAGATCTAGCTTTATCCTGACCATTCCTGTCTGTTCAATGCGCAACTTTTCCAACTCGAACTGGCGCTGGCGTTGAGGCTCAAATTCTTTTTCTTTAGTTTCTTTCAGCTCTGTGAAGGCCTTGAGGAGATATTCTTCTCGTTTTTTACCTTGGACTTGGACAAGATAAGCTTGTTGAACAATCACCGTCCATCTTATTACTAGGCTATAACAAGCAAACTTCCCACGTTCTAAGAATGTTCTACGGTACTCTTTGTGAGATCTAGATAAAAATGTACCTAGAAGTATTCATTTAGACCTCCCCGCACCTTTCCCACTGTTGGTGACCGACAGCTACATTTTTGTAGCACATGACAGTTGCATACTATCAGAGACAGAGACATGAATGTTGGCCTTTTTTTTGTTGTACGAAATTGGGTCAGTCCCATAGCGAAGGTAATATGAATACACGCAACAACCACTCCTTGCCTCTTTCTCTCTACAATATATAGAAAACGGCTCACGGATAACTAACATACACTGTACAGTGTTGTTGCTCACAAACTGACACCCCCGTCCCTCTTTCTCTCTATATAGATTAAGCTACCAACACTGGCCAATGTGTGGAAGGGCTTCTATCTCTCAGTGAAAACCACTGGGGTAGGCCTACAGACCAATACGTGCGTGCTTTAGTTCTGAGGTTGGTTACGCAAAAATAAATAACTGTCCCGTCTGTACACTTGTAGTTTGTAGCGTCTGTGGTAAAACTTGTGTTTGACCTGGAAAACCTCTGACTGGTAGCTCACCCACCCACACACATATATATA
>JAUELK010214901.1:0-10508 GCA_031471215.1 Gastropteron pacificum | reverse complement strand
GAGAAAACCCGGCGGAAAATAACCAAAATTGGTTCTTTTCCGCCGGGCGGAGAATACTCAAATTTGGCTATATTCCGATTGGCGGAAAATAATCACAGCCATAGTTTTATAATATTTAATTGTCTTCTATTGTTGTTTGGTTAGGGTACAGGAATTGGTGCACGCACGACCTCACACTCACAATCACAATAGAAGTAGAAGGTAACTTGGGACTGGTTACCGACAGCGGTCCCTGGTTGGTGGTGTGTCATTTTTCCCGGGGGTGGGGAAGCGTGGGGTTTTAGGGGGGCTGGCCTAAAATGAAAATCAACAACAAATGTAGCTAGATCTAGGGCTTAGAAGTTAGGGTTAGGGTTTAAAAAAATGACACACCACCAGGGACCGCTGTCGGTAACCAGTCCCGGTAACTTAACTTGTGCGACTGCAGTGATAAAGTGATTTGGCCGGTTCGACGACAGGAAGTTGCCTAGTCGATGATCGTAAAACCGATCTGGCCAAAGATTTGAAAGATGAATATACACGGAAAAAAAAATCGTATTTCGTTAAGAGTTAAGGTTTAGATTCATGATGCACGCTTTTAACAGTAACAATATTTCAATAACAATGAAAAAAAGCCGGATTATAATTGTTATTTATCTATCAACCATCGGTCGGTTCATGCAATCTGGTGGGCTACTTCGTAAGGAATTAGCGATAATGCTTAGCTGGCCGGGGGGTCACGACCCCGCTCGAGGCTCTCTCTAGAGTCTAGATCTGCTGGTACTGTGGTGAGGGTAGGGCAGGGAGCCGGCTTGGCCGACTGTGACTGAGTCTTAACTATTATAATTATATTAATTAAAACTTACACTTACACTCTTACTTACCGGTGAAAAGAAGAGCCAGACAGAGTCTAAGATATTCCCTAGATCTTGTTCTCTAGAAGTTATCTACCATACCCCTTCCCTCGTTCTTGAAACAACAATCGTTAGATTAGATATGAACTTGTGTTGTAATGATTTACAAGATTCTAGGCTTGCCTAGTTTCTCTCCTTGGCCGATGTTTACAATTTACACGGACAGACACCATGTGATCTTCAGTCTCGAAGTTTAGTTTTGTAAACGATTGTCGAAAATCCAGGTTAAAAATGAGAAAAAGGTTAAAATGCAATGGAAAGACGAAGGCTTTGCTCATTACCTTTACAATTAACAAGTGGGACGCTTTTGGGCCTAGCCAGTGAAATATTTCATGAACAAAAAAAATGAGTGTTCGTACTTGACAACGCCAAGCTATTGATGATACCCTTCATATTTAGGCAGTGGGTTCCTTTAGGAAAAAATTGAAATGGTGCAAATTGTCAAAATAGATACGGATGTAGAAAGAAAGGTAGCCGGCTCGACAATGACCGTGTTATGACGTAAAGATACAAGCCTAATGTTTTCTTAGCGATTCTAGAGGCCTAATCACTAATGTTCTGACAACTGACAGAGAAATATGGCTAAACTTTACGGGAGAATTATCCCACAAACCAAGATGTATTAACTAAAACAGCTCAAAATAATAAAAAGATAATATCGTCAGAGCGAAAGCTTTTATTCTATATATACTATTGTGTGCCTCATTTCTCGTGCTCCCATATGGTCTAGTGGTTAGGATTCCTGGCTTTCACCCAGGCGGCCCGGGTTCGATTCCCGGTGTGGGAACTTTCATTTTTGCATTTTTCTGTTCACACTCATGGAGAGGCCAATATAAGTAAGTATAAGTAACAGAATCTTTGTCTTTTTTTAACGATTCTAACAACCCATCATTTTTTTTTTTTTTTCTTCTTTCTTTTTTCCCCTTCTTTTTATCTTCTTATAAATACTCTAGATCGAGATTCATTGTTGTACAGTTAGATGGTTGTTGGTCATTTTCGCAAATTAAAAAATAAAAAGCTTAAAAAGTGAATCACTTCATGAGAACATGTGAAAAAAAAAGGGAGGAAATTGTGACCTGTAGGCTAATAGTAGTGTAGGGGCCTAGTCTAATTTTTGTCTCACTATTGTTTAACTGTTTTGTTTGTCTAGATTCAAGAAAATTACAGCATATTTTCTGTGACTTGTGTGTAAATTAAAACTAAGGATACTAATGGTTTGGTTGCCTTTGAATTGATGTGCATTGTGTGTCCTTATTTGTATAGTTTGTGTTATACTATTATTGTAATCTAGGCCTACAGTGTTTAGAGAATTTGAGAAAGTGAAAATGTATTGTTTTTTTGCTAATGCTCTGGCTATAAAAAAAAACACAACCACAATGGTTTATGAGGTTGTTTGTCCTGCATTGACTATTAGAAAATAAATCAAAGGCTCTTCAATAAAACAAAATCATGGCAATCAGTAACAGTACGCAGTACGCCTACTAAACATTATCACTAAATGCCTCAGACAGTTAGCAGTGGCAGTAAATTTATACTCAGCGTCTGAAATATGCAGCTCAAGGCGATAACTTCTTTTTCTCCATTCTCCAGAGGAAATAATAAAGAACAAGCAAGTCTTTTGAATAATTGCCAAGACGATCTTTTTTTATTAGAATGAAGCCTTGTTACATGATTCAAAGGAAAAGCACATGTAACAAACATTATTGTACACTGACGATTGGAGTAAGCCTGGGGGTGACAAATGTTACACAACTCTTCATTCTTGTCGTAATACTAATACATGATATAAATTATAAACTTAAGTTTTAGAATTATTTTTAAAAAATGTACATGACAGCTCTGCTACATGACATGGTACACATATGTGTAGACAACCATAGGCCTTCTGAGTTCAGCTTTGCAATACATATTACTTTTCTTTATCATATTCTAAAAAGAGAAGCAGTTTGGTATGCAACATACACAATACAAATGTAATAAAGTGTTTTTTTGTTTTTTATAATGAAATTAATTATTAATATTATAAATCAAATCAATTTAATATATGATCGCAAGTGATTGCACAAATGAAAGTTTAAAAATGGATCAATTTTGTTTAATCAATGGACTGGGTATACATGTACACGATTGATAAAAAAGCACTCTTTGCAGTAGTCCTAGACGCATAGTATGTAGCATATGGCAAATCAATGGACTGATGAAAAAAAGGGAAATAAACCCAAAACACTATGACTACAATCACAAAGGCAAATTGAATGAGTGCCTACATGACTAGCTACTTCAAAATTGCCGTACAGTAACGGTAAATGATTTGTACAAGCTTAGAGAAGTTTACGTTTTTTTCAATCGAAAATGGTAAACAGAGATTTGTAGTTAAATCAAAAATGAGACATTAAGTATTAAAAATAAACAAGGAAAATGTTGATCTAAAAAATTACAGAATTTAAATCCTAAGTATTTTCTAGAAAACCAGTAAAAAGTCAGACTTATGAAGTTAAGTATTTTTGTTCCATGGAAAATGTACACTATTAAAATAAATCATGGTGTGGTTGAAAATTTATAATGAGAATGTAATTAACTCTTCTCTTTCAAATTAATACATCCAAAATGGCTTTGTAAACCAGAATTCACTGAAACAAGAAGCACACACTTTCATACACTTAGAAATTCTCACATCGGTAGAGAGATGGATGTATCATGAAATATAAAGACAAAGCATTATATTTCATGGCACTGCCAACATACACAAAAATGTTGCCTTGTGCATTTCTATCACTCAAATTCATGCAGAGTGAAACTGTCTTACTATAAACCTTGCAAAGTAGAAACCTATTACTATTAAGCCGGAATGTAGAAAAGTATCTATAGATTGCATAGAGTAGAAAATCAGAGTCTTTGCCTAATGCTATTATTATTATACAAATATGTCTTGGATATGTCTAAACATCAAATTAGCCAAGAAAGAGCATAATAGAAATTGAGAAAATCTTTACCATATATGCATCAAGAAGGAACTCCCCACAGAATTAAAGGGAAAAAAAGAGGATAGGATAGTTCATACATCGGTCCATGATTGCAATGAACATTGCATCAACACAAAACTCACATTCAGCCATCAGACAAAATTAAAACATGCAGTGTATAAGTTTTTAAATCACAAAGTTGTTTTGGTGTAAAAGCAAAATTCGACATGGTAGATTCTATTCATACCTATTTATAGAAATGGCTGAATATTGCCACATGTATCCAAACTATGTATGCAAGAATGATGAACACCACAATTGTCTTATGATTGAATCACAATGAACACTGGAAATAAATCAGTCAGCACCGTATCTGGTAAAGCAGTTACATCAAAGCATGATAGTCAGCATGCACAGTATTATAATTATAACAAAATTGATTGGTGCACAGGACAAAAAGAAAAATTGAGGATTCGTAAATGCACAGTATTAGATCCTGGTTTTGTCTAAGCAATATTCGTAGTGACTCCAGAAACAGAAAATACATATACACAGAGGATCATTGAATTATCAGGTATGAAAGTAAGAGGTACAGGTTCATTTTTTAAAAAGCACCAAAAGAAAACACCTAAGCCCAAACCAAAAACTGCTACAAAATTTAGTAATAAGTCATGAATCTTAAGAAAATTGTGTGAGTGTATTTAAAAAAAAAAGGTTAGTTACACTTCCAAGTGCAGTCAAAGTCTAATCATCAAAAGGATGAGCAGCTGATCTTATCTTTAATTTCTGAACATTTCGGAAAAATCACTATACAAATACTCTTACTGATATTGTTACTAATTCCTGATACACTATTCAATCAACACAAAAATGTACATGACATGGGCATATTAAATCATTATGAAAAGATAAAGAAACAGGAATAGTATTTGAATAATGCTCATACACACTCTGTTTTCATTGAGTGGGTGGATAGAGCATGATGGAGTAGAGTAAATTTGCCATATTGTCATACGGTGAACAATAAATATGTCATACAAGCACCAATGGCGTAAAGAGTCTTATATAGAGTTTAATAGGGTTTTGTTTTAGCATGCATGAGATGATAATGTAAACTGACCAGTGTGATATAGAAATAGGGAGTATGGAGGACTTACAACTTACGAGTACAGTGTATAATCAGTAAAAGAACATTTGTGCAAGTGGACCTGCTTGTGTGCGTATTGTTTTACAGTCCCTTAGTGAATCATTTTATTTTTACAATGAAGGATCGACATTTACTATGCAACAGCATACACTGTAAACTGTTAAAATATGTATTGTTTTTTTCTTCTAAATGTGACACAACTCCAAATCTAATAACTAAGAGTAAGAGCTTTCAAGGCATAAACAATTTTAAAAAATCACACCAAAAAAAAAAAGGGGGGGGGGGGGGGAGAGTGTGGACATTTCAAAAGAGAATTAAAAAGCAGTATTTGATATTCATACAGAAGACATTCCAATTATACAAAACTAAACAAGCATGTGGATGTATCTTAACTTACACAAGTTCAGTATTGATGTTTGTTCGTTTCACTTGGAAATGACACTATACAAGGTCTAATAAATAGCGCTGAGCTCCAGAGAACATTGCCTTAGTAATTTGTAGCCCACTTACATTTTTCTGTTCCAAACAAAGAACAAGATTACATGAATTATTCACCATTTTCATTGTTGATAAAGATTTCACTTTCAAATTAAATTTCTTAAATGTTGGAAATCGACTAATTAGACACTCATTATTTAAAGGTCAAAGTCCTAAGTTTACAAAATCTTAGAATTTGTTGTTCTTTTTTTCTTACTAGATCTTAATCTTCGTTCCATTAGCGATAAATGATTACTATAACAGTATAAGTGACTAGGGCATTCATTCTCTAAGCAGTCAGACAATTTGTTATCCTAAGCAGCCTAGGAGAAGTCGAGCACCTCGGCATTGTTGCTAGGTCCCCGCACGGAGAGGCCTCCAGTCACGTAGAGACGTTCACCCCGCAGTGTGAAGGAACAGGAGCAGTGACTGGACGGCATGTCTTGTACTGTGCCCCAAGTGTTGGAGGCCACATCAAACACCTCAACTGTCTGCAGGGGCTTCCCTTCATTGCCTGAAACATATGCCGCGTCTCAATTATTCAAGCACCGGTCAACTCTAGCATTATTTTCAACATATACACATATAGCTAGAGGCCCTTTGGTCAAAAAGGAATCAAGAGGCAGAAGTCAAGTACATATGTAAGTCCCATATACAAATATGCAAAGTGAATTTTCAAGTCTCTGATTATGTTGTGATTTGCCTTGAATTGTCCTTTTAGCATGAATCAAATGATAAACAATAATTGTGTTTTCTCCTTTATCTCAGGCCTCTTAGATACTACACATGATGTATTGTTATGTCTTGAGCTTATTTATTAAAGGCAAAATACAACATTAAAACATAAATCTGTTTTAATACAAAACTCACCCAGCCCCCCTGCACAGACCAGCTTCCCATGGATGACTCCAATGGCAAAGTCTCCTCTCTTGGTGGGCATAGGAGTGCATGTCTTCCATTCCTCTACAAGACACAGAGTGAGAAGGAAAAAAAATGATACAGAAGATTTCATTGTTTAGACATACAACAACAATAATGCAATCTTCGTCTATAGCTTCAGCCTACCAACCTGCATTCAAATTCAACTACATCAAAATACAGTGGTCTCCGCCAAAGAACCGGCCCCTCGGGAGCGGAGAAAAACGGGTTCTTAGGCGGACCAGGTTCTTAGCAGTTTTAAGAAGGGGCACCATAAAAATGTGCAGTAGCCGCTTATTACAACTCTCTAATAAGATTTGTCTACATACACTGTCCACCTGATTGGCTGAAATAAAGTGAAAACCTATCAAATTGATGACAGACCTCACAAATAATAATGATGTCATTCACACTTGACCTTCCTTCTTGTCTGTTCCCATTTCGCGATGCCCAGACATCTGAGTTTCTCCTATTTCTACCGTGTTTGCATACCATTCAACAAACCTGATAGAATTTTGTAATCATTGGTGGTTACTGGTAATTTTTCAATGCATTTTCATGTTGACGCTTGAAAAGTGAAACATAAATGCCAAAAGCAGGTTCTAAGGCGAACTTAAGCGGGTTTTTAGAGTGACATTTTTTTATATATAATAAAGTCACAATTCGTTTCGCCTAAAATTAAAATGCGGGTTCTAAGACAAATCGGGTTGAAAGGCGGCAGGTTCTTAGGCCGAGACCACTGTAATATAAATGCTTGGTAGGCCTACATCAAAAGCTCGCATAGTCAAGAAAAAAAGATATAATCAATATCAAGCAGTGAAGACAAGAGTAAAAAAGTTGTAAATAATGCAATTAAAAAATGACGACAAGTAGAGGTACACAATTACCTTTCTCAATGTCAAAGACCTCACAGACGTCAGAGAATCCCTGGCTTGCAGGCTGCAGCAGTCCCCCGACACTGAAGATGTAGCGATCGTCATGTGAGTACATGGCAAACACTCGCTTGCTGGGGATGTCTGGCAACTTGCTCCATTTCTGCGTGGCAAAGTCGTACACCTCAAAGGCTGTGGTGGGAAGCTTGCCTTGACGACCACCTGGATAGGAGAGCAGGGTTTTAACATTGTTGATGAGATGGTGTTCTTAATGTTTTATAGAGGGCATAATTTAGCAAGTCTTGTACTTGTAGTTGTAGACATGTACCATAATATATTAGGTGGGATTGAAAAAAGAATGCTTTTAAATCACATTTAAAACTATACTAATCATTAATACCCAATCCAATACTTAAAAAGAAATAATAAACAAATAAAAAGAGAGACTGTGATTTTCATTATTGTGGGCGTGGTTTCAAAACTAAAAGTAAAAGTTACACCAATTTTAATTTTGAAACCAGAAGCTTATGCACACCTAATACATAAATCTTGTCATGAATGAGGAAAGCTGAGGTGGCATATCTTGGCGTGATCATCGGTGGCAGCTTAGGCCAGGTGTCAGTCTCCAGGTCGAGCTCAACAAACAGGTCCATGGGGTTGGTCTTTTCATTCATGCCTCCTATCATGTAAGCCTTGTTCTCTGCAGGGTCACAACAAATACTGTTTTAGAACTAAATACAGTGGATACTGTTTAATAAAAACACATTATGATTATGAAATGACAAATCACAGTATGTAAAAAAGTCAAGCTTTGTGCATTATAAATCTAATGTCTACCAAACAAGGAGCATGGGAAAATGAGCGATGAAACTTGATAATTATGTTAACAAAAGTACATGTTATATATGTTTGTTTAGGCCCAATACAGTGGAAACCTGATATTTAACAGGGATGGTGGGACCAAAGCAAAATCCCTGTTACAACAGATGTCAAAGGAGATAAGGACAATTTGACAAATTCTTGATTTCTTTGCCCTCTTTCTTACACTTTCAGTCAGCACTGGTACCCACCATGCAGTGTGACAGGTTAATAAATAAGCGTGTAGGCTTGAAAATATTAAAAATACTACATTCTTGCCTGCTGACCGCAAAAGCCCTGCTATAACCGAATAAAAAACAAATTGTGATTATTTTTTACTGAAAAAAAACGTAATTTTTCACAATCCTACCTAAGGGATTCTCTGTGCCCCCAATAAACAATTTTGACACAACAAAAAACACTGCTCATAAGAATCAATTTTCATTTATACCTGTAAATTGTAAAACTGATAACATGACTGCACACTTACCTCTGATGACACATGAGATTCCAAGCATTTTCTCACTGAGAGGTGGAAGTGACTGCCATTTCTTCTCTGACATGTCATACACCTCCACCACGTCCATGGGACTCTGAGACTCGGCCACGCCTCCAACTGCAATAATTTTGTTCCCGATGCCAGCCACAGCTGGGGCAGCTCTTTTGGTGGGCAGGCTGGCAAGACGGTGCCACTTTTTCTGTTTTGTGTTGAACATCTCAAAGTTATCCAAGGGGATTCCTCTCTCATCACATCCTCCGATGATGTACAAGTTGTCTTCATGTATCAGAGGAGACGCAAACACTCGCTTTGTTGGCATTGCCTTCAGGGTTTCCCACTTGTATGCCATTCTTCTACTGACTTAAGGTAAGGACTGTGAATACATCAAATCAAAGTTGAAAGGTTTTTAAAAGAAAAACATGATTTAGATCTATGATAAATGCCTACAAATCAATGGATTAGGAATCCACTGAGACTCACCGTACTGTGTACTTGAATATTACATAAAATAGGTTTAGATCTAGTCTTAAAGTACATCTAAGTCTAAGGCTATAGAGTAGAGTTACACAGTCGGTACATTTCGATCGTCTTCATCCGTCCGTACACTTTCGTTACCTACATTGCAGAAATTAGTTTCACTTTGTTTATTGAGCAATATGACACAACATAACATTTTGAACCTAAACTGAAGCAAGAAAAACAACGTGGGGGCACCATTTTCATACTGTTTTGCTCCATTTAATCTAGTGACCGGCAATATCAACATTCTCTTCTTCCCGGGGATGACTGACAGTGCTTAAAAGGGAGGAATATGTTTTCAGCTTCCCGGTCCTCCAAATGTAGAGCCCCCTCGGCCGTTCCAGCATATCGGCGGTTCAGGCAACAACACCTCTCTTAAAAAATGCGTATTTCAAGTAAATGTAGATCTAATGTTAGTAGTCATTGTCTTGCTGCAAAGTACAAAGTCAAATAAATATGAGAGCATTTTTTAATCATGATCACTATATTGTTGATTTCAATGATTGTCTCATTTCGTTGTTTGCTAAGTAGATCATTTCATTTTAATTTTAATCATTAATCATTGGTCATTGAATGATTGATTGGTAATTTTATAATTTTAATTTACACAGTACAGATTGTCACAGATACAGATTAGCTTGGATCTCTAGTTCGGTCTCTAGATCTCGATCTATAATATCTACCTGCTGATCGAAAGAAAAGAACAAATCCGTCCGTTTTGTTTGCAAGTCAGAGGAATGAGGACTGAAAGGAAGAACGACTTTACTTCTTCTTTTCCTTTTTCCAGTCTTTGCAAGCCTAGCTCTCTCTCTCTCTCTAGTTCTAGCCTAGGCTCCAGGAAGTAAACAGCACAGGTTTATAACAGTTTATAGCAGTGCCAATGAGCAAAATTAATCTCATCGGATTTTTTTTCCTATACAAAATATTTTGGTACACTACAATTTGTAATGCTCGTATATTATAGTCATAGGTGTATCCATTTATCTATGGGTATATATCTCGGTGCTGGGCTTATCTGCTGGCCGTGGCTGGACCGAGTTCAGACAGTGTATGCCGATATTGTTAGAAGTATCTTTATGGTGTATGCGGGTGTATGCCATGCCAAAGTCAAACTGTGTATCTTGGTCACCGGCATCTACATTATTTGTACCATGCCAAACCAGAAAAGATGTTCAGAATTATTAGTACACATTTGAACTAAGATATATCTAGATTCTATACTGCAAGCCTATTGTAATGCAAACTCCGTGCTTCTTCTCCTTCTAATTATGACTGCAGGTCTGTGAAACTCAGGTCTGTGACCTTGCGAACTAATTATGATTAACATGTTTAGGGCCAACCACTAGAAGGCTGCAGGCAATG
>JAUELK010214790.1:0-10508 GCA_031471215.1 Gastropteron pacificum | reverse complement strand
ATTATGTACAGGTTTACGTGGACACACTTAGAATGACGAACTATATTTGGTTAATCCTCCCTACTCTATAAATTTAGCGATTGAAAAACACAGGCTATTTTTCAAAGTCCAAAAAACTCTTGGCACTTTACAAAAAAAATACCCAGGCACAATCACAAGTGCAATGTAACATAACATGACACACATGATCAATCATAAAGAGTTAAAATAACAAATTGACAATACTGACTAAAACAGGTATTCCTTAAAAAGATCAGCATATCAGGTACTCAGGATAAACAGACTCAAGACTCCTAACAGTAAGGAGATGGAATATCTAACTCATGTTGAATCCCATTCTATGCGGGGTAAGGATTAGACTCAGAACAGTTAAGATTACATGGGACTCCCAACTCAAATAAGTGCCACGAAAAGCAACAAAATAAACAAATAAAAATTCCTCTTTTATCAAACACAGAATGACATGTTACCAATTGGTCAAATGTTAGGTTTAATTTGCTGTGTGTGTGTGTGTGTGTGTGTGTGTGTGTGTGTGTGTGTGTGTGTGTGTGTGTGTGTGTGTGTGTGTGTGTGTCATGGGTTCTTCTAAGCTAAAGGACTATTTATATCTCCTATCACATAAGAACATTCTTCCAATAAAGGATCTTTCTCATAAGTAGCATCGCAATCAAGTCATGAATGTACTTACATCTACTACGGCTTTCTGGTATGCTTCTTGCTTGTCCCCCATGTTCTTCATGATAAGTTCACATTGGACAAACTCAAGTTCCAGATGAAAGCCTGGCTCCTGATGTGAGGGATGTAAGGAAAAACAAAAGTCATCATAACATCATTCTTCTTTCTGCTTTCATTTAGCATTGTCTTTTCTACAAAGCTCAAGATGTAACATCAATTTCAATGTGAATTTATTGATATTGAATTAGGATAAAGATGAATTATGTAAGGGAAAAGATATATACTGGTATGATGATGATGATGATGATGATGATGAAGACGATGATATTTTACCTTGACGGAACAAAGCTTCATGTTGTCCACACATGTGGCCGCCAATTGGGGAAGATTCAGTTCCAAACACATCCGAGCCAGCTCTAGCAGTAGTAAGGGCCTATAAAGGTAAATCAAACATTTAGTCATTTTACAAAGGAAAAGACATTTAATTTTGTTGCCCAATTTTTTCAAAATATCTCCTTCATTTAAAGGCAAGTGGTTGGCACAATGTTAAATCAGTTGTATAGATGTACTGGCAGCCTGAAATCTGAAACAACAACAAAAAGAAATAAGAAAAAAAGTCGTTGACTCAGAAAATATTAATAGTTACCATGGAGACGCTTTTCTTATCTTCTTCTCATTCTTCTGTTAAAACTGCCTGAGATTATTCTTTCATGTGGCAAACTTACTCTACAAGTGATTCTATACTAGAAGGTTAACAAATCCTCTACTGTGTGTGTTTCAAGTGCTTTGTATGTTTAATACATTCTTTATGGACTATTGACTTCACAGAAAAGACAAATGTAATCTTGCCATTGAGTTAATAAAAGCACTACATGAATAGCATACTGCTATTTTCTTTACTTTCACCTCTGTGACTAACACTTTTGCAAGAGAAGCAAGATGAATGACTAGCTATCTATGATTTCTTACATTGAGAGACATGTTTCAGATATATTAAGTGCACAGAAAATTATTTGATAAGCATAAGGTATATGTGATTCAATGAGGTCCTTCTCCATACAGCCATTTTCGTAAAATGCCCAGTGTTAGATTATGCAATGTCAATAGAACAAACCAGTTTGAGCTACTAAACATAAGACGTAACTAAGAAGATCCTTCCTAGAATTTAAAAAAATAAGATTTCAACAATGAGGAGGCTGAATGAAAATGCAATTCTGAATATACGTCATTTATATTTTTAAAGCCTTTCAATTCCAAGGTCATAGATTTGTAAATATATAGATGGGCATAATATATATGTATATATGCTCATTTATATTTCTACAAGTCTATGATTAGTAAAGCATATATGGCTGAAATAAAAGAATTATCAAACATTCCAAGGTCACTAACGATCTAATCTTTAAAAAAATATATTAAATTAAAGTAGACGCTCTCATGCACGTACCCTGGAATCCCAATCTTCAAAATTTCAGTTTGATTCAACCTTCTCGTATTGTAATATGTCCGTAAAGAATAATCATGATGAGTTGGAAAAGAAGGGAGAGGAAAGTAGACCCACTCGCTCTTGAACTCAAAAGGACAAATGTCAAAGTTTAAAATTGCCCTAGTATTTGGATCTGAAACCAACAGAGTTAGCAACATGAACAGTGGCAGCTCCAATTGACTTTGATGTAAAAATGAGATGAACGTTAAAGAAAATATAACCCTGTTACAGTAATAATAACACATTTAAATTACATCACAGCCAAATGGATGCATGTTCTAAGAGAATTAGAGGGATGGATATGACAAATCGTACTGATTATTGAACTGTCAAAAAAACGTTTCATCATTTGCCTTGATTTTACAGCTCCTACTCCTACTAGGAAGTGTTATTTTTCTCGTACTCAGAAATGTATAACACTTTGAACAAGAACATCAATGCCTCATCTCTACACAAGCACTACTTTTAAAGAAATATATGGTGGACTATTGTACATATCATATTCCATGCATTCATTTGTACTAAGTTGCAAACCTTTCAGCTGGATCAAAACTGGAAAAGGATACATAGTAAAACATTTCACATTTGTCAAAATATTATGAACTACACATGACAAGTATTTGAGTTATTCCAAAACAAATGAACCTCAAAAAAATCTGTGTGTGTGTGTGTGCGTGTGCATTTTTGTACACTGTATCCCGTTGTGGCAGGTCATAGATATAGCTTTGCGTCATTAATAGCTTAATTGTGTTTTAATGAGCATTTTAAAATGTAAGTAAGAATTATGCAAATTCATTAGTGCAAAAGGAACACAAAGGTGTATAAAAGAAAATCCTGGAAAGAGGAGTGAAGCCAGAATATTGTTTTAAAAATCCAAAGATAAATGTGCCTTTTCAGTGCATTCAGCTCCTAACATCACAACATGTTATAATAGGCACAGCTTCATGAAACAGGTATAGATTGAGAGCCACACACAAATCAGCTCACATCAACTGTGGGTAAATTACTGTAACAAATTCTTTTTTTTTAAATGTCCTCTAACAAAGCTGATAATGATGAAACAAATATTCTTGCTTTTTAATGAAACAACAAACATAACACTTTTTTGTAATCAAACCTAACATTAAATCTCCCCACTGCTATCTATAGTCTATCCCTTTAAATTTGTCCTGTTTTTTAGTTTGTGCTATATTGGTACAGATATGAAGTACAATATCAAACACACACAGTGATAATTTTTAAGGAGCCATATGTAGGACTCAGAGAGCAGGTACAGGAAAAAACATTGAAGGAAACGAAAAAAAACCCATAGAATCAATCAAACGTACTTGTCATTGCTGTCTGCCGAGACTTTACGGGTTGTTGTTGGAGTTGGAGTCCTGCGGCCTTTTGCGGGACTCTTACTGCAATTAAAAGAGAAAACAAAAAGTGTAATAGTTGATAAAATGGATCATCTAATTAAGCTAGCTCCAGTGGAGAAATTGAGTATAAAATTTAAGACAGTTAGACTGTCGCATGAGACTGCATTGTCACCATCAATCATATTAGAAAAAAAACAAGACTGAAGAGCTAAGGACCAGAGTAAGCCACTCACGCTGTTCTTCTCTCTGTCTCTGGCTCCTCTAATTTGGGTGAGGAGCTCCTTGATGTGGCCATTTTGGAGTCTTTGCGTGCCAGTCTGTCCTGAGATGTACTCAGCAATGAATCTTTCTGCACAATACCCATCTGGCTGAGAATGTTCTGGATGTCCAAGGCATAATCTCTTGCTTCATCTTGGTCAATGGAGCTAAGTGATAAGAAATGTGGCTGGGTCAGATGCCATTTAAAGCTTAATGAGAGTTGTACAAATTGTAAAAAATTGAGCTACTTTGTTAATGGGTGAAGTAGTATATGTTTTTTTTGGTTCGAACTCAAAGTGGATATCTAAATGTAGTTTGAATGACTTTATACTCATTACTTAACACATGTGACTTTCTTATATGCTGTGGACTTTCCCTTTCATAAAATAGTGTATGTCAAAAGTACTCATCAAATGGAAGTCTGTTACATTCATAATTTAATATATGTATATGGAAAAGAAGATATTTTGCATTGAAGAATCAATTATATGTTTTCGAATTGAACAATATAATCTTAAATACATGTATTTTAAAATAAGAAAATGGTTTAAAAAACAAAAGAAGAAGAAAAAAAGGACAAAATCCAATTTTTAGAACTATAATAGGCTTATAATAATATTGTATTCTGATTATGAGAAAGCGAAATGCAAAAGTAGCCTATATGAACTTTTCATTCAGTAGGTAAGATGAAATTGAAATAATCTGAAAAAAACATGTACTGTTTCAATGCAGCAAAGGCATAAGCAATATGAAAGTAGAAACAATGGCAAAGAAAATTGTGGGTAAACATGAAATGACATTGTAACAAAACATTAAGAAAATAATACTATAAGGATTTACATCAATTTCTTTTAAAGGATACCATTTGAAAGCATCTTATCTCAAGGTTGTATCAATACATTTTTATAAGATGTCCTTTTGAAAGCACCTTGTCATTTTGATATGTGCCTCTACCATTCTATTCATCATTAGAATTGCAAACTAAGAAGTTGAATAAGATTTGTAAAGTTGTAATATGAGCAAACATCTTATAGGAACAGACAAGAAACTAGCAAATATAAGAAACGGATGTATTACGTGTCATTCATTTTCTAACAACTATAATATAATTAAAAAAATAATACCTCATTATGAATACAAAGAATTAAAGTTAAAGAAAGAAGCAAAGCAGCAAGACCCCATACGTTTGTAAGTTTGTGTAGGGGTAAAAGGAAACTACTGTTGTATTCAGATGTGCTTTTGTTTGCTTTTCAAAATATGATACTATTCTAATTCTGGTACAAGACTGTGTGACTGAAATATTAAACATGGCAAAATTCTTGAAAAGAAAAGAAAGGCTCTTGTAAAGAAAAGAAAGACAAAGCAATCAGGAAATAAAAGGGCTACTTTAAACTGAAGCCTTTTTCAAGAACAAGATCTTCCGGTCGCAGATCACTTGCTGACAGCTGTAGAGAGGAAAGATCTTCATACTGCTTCTTGGGGGGGTGCAAGCATCTGAACAAATCCATGAAAAATAAGTGGGTTTAAAATGTTGTGTCCTTTTCTTTCCTCTCTCCCTCTGAACTTACTTCCTCCTTGTTGAATTGATCTTGTTTGAAATGAATTAGTCAGTCATATGAATTGAATGTTATCTTTTCTTGTGTCACTGAAATCAACTAATCCAAAATAATTTGTTTGAACGATGTACATTTTGAAATGTGTTGATGCTTATTGATGAACATCAAGGTTTTCAAAAATAATCTTTTCTCTTTTTCAAAATCTCAGAAGCTGAATATATCAAATACATCAATGGTGACACATTAACACAGAGACATGATTCCCCATACTGTTGTTTTCTGTTTTTTAAATACAGCAGCAGTTTTGTTGTAATAAGTAATTGAAAATAATGTTCAGGCTATAGAGCGAGTTGAAAAAAAGACATACGGATGGCCAGATCTTTACAAAGGAAAAGACGAGCTAACATTGTTCATTGCTCAAGATCTTTTAAAGATCTAATCTATGCAAACCCCCCAAAAAACCCTTTCATATAACCGCAAAGTGCATATGTGTAAGGAAACAGTGCATCAAAAGAAAAGTATGTGGGATTTTCAAATGTGTCAATGTACATAGATATAGTGCTTTTGTGCAAAAATTGATAATTCTTGTGCCAAATCCCAGGATGTGTAAGATGCATATAGAATTATGATGTTAATGTGAAAACATTTATACAAGCATAATGTTAGCTCAGACTTGATTTGTGTATGATGGAAAATTGTCTTGCTTTGTAAGGTCAAATGACACATACACAACATTGATAAATATGAGTTTCCAGTGGGTGATAAATAGTACATTGATACTCCATATAGAAGGACAGGAAAGAAAACCGTTTTAATCAATCTCATTCAAATTGTGTTGACTCAGCAACATCTTCTGGCAAATTTGTTACTCACTTTTTCAGCTTGCAAATTTTGTAAAAGACTGCTAACTCAGGAGACGTTTTTAGGTCCTTGTGTAGCTTGGCTGTTTCAACAAGTTGGTAGCGAACCTGGGAAAGAATATGGACAAACCAGAATAATATATTGAACTTGTGAAATGAAAAAAGGTGAAATAAAGATCAAGTTGTTTTCTTTTGCATTAATCAAAAGACTTTAACTTCAGGACAGTGACAGAGAAGTGCACACATTCTTTGAAGATGTCAGAAAGCTGTGTCAGCTTTACAGCTTGTCCTGCTTTATCTGATACAAAATTGAATTCTTAATTTGCTTATATATCTTACTCTGTTTATGTCTGTAATCAAAGTATATAGAAAATGTATCTTACCATCAGCCCAAACACAGTCTTGTAGAGAGATGGTACATTGGTTTTTACAAATGAGGCTGCTGCTGATGCAATGTGTGAGGCATCATTTCTCCGATGAGCATCAAGATGACATTCAATCAAGGCTCTGAAAAATGTGTATAACAGTTTCAAGCACTAGTGGATGAAATTAGTAAAATTTCTTATTGTTTTCTTATCCTATTTACCTTGTCAGGCCTTATTTCAATTTTCACGAGAAGTCTCATCGTGGATAAGGTGAGTTATGCCACATGAAAAAGAGTACATTCCTGACCCGGATATCTTACTCCCTACAGCGAAACAAAAGTAAATTTAACAATATGATTCTTTTAAATCAAAAAGAAAATGAGGATATATCTACTCAACAAAGCAATTCAGACAAGAAACTTTTCCTACATCATCAATCTTTATAATGAAGACATCTACTGCACTATTGGGAAATAGTAGTCATTGCCTAGGATCAAACCCTAAAGAGAAAAGAAAACGGCATAAAAGAGCTAACAGGAAATGTGTTTTCTTCTCACATCATAAGTTGTGCCCTCCATTCATAGTCTGTGTCCTCAATATCATCTAGGGCTTTCACTACTTGATGGAGACTGCGAGCTAGGTACTGACGGAATCCCGGCTTCAAGAAAGGACGACAAAACTGCCAGTAAATCACAGAGGCATTGTACACCAAGAAATGGTATCTGTGGAGACAAAAGAAATACATTTTTCTTTAAAATGTTCTACAGTCATGTAATCATAAGTTTTACATGCATGTCCCATTTGTCAGTGGTCCTATGATTGCATGAATTTTGTTTCAATAGCCTTTGCAGTTTATATCTTCTTTACAAACACAATGCGCATTCTTGACAACATAAAAAGCAGTTTATAATTTTTGGTATAATTTTCAAATTGCTGAACACAAAAGATCTTGTGAGAATGATGGTCTTATTGGCTGAATAGCCCAAATAATTTTGTTTTGTCTTCCATGTGGTTAAGATAATACTAAAATAAGTTGGGTCTATTCCAACATGCCTGTTGACGGTAGATATAAGTGACCTTTTAAGGGAATGATGATATCACAAAACAACAACCATAACCTTCATCTTCAGGGTATCAATAAACTAAAGAGTTTGTGTCAACATAATAATCACTGAAGACCAGAAATGACGATTGTCTTGTTTGAATAACCAAAGTAGGACTTGAAAGTGGAAGAAAGAGAAGAAATAAAAAAGCCAAAGTCTTTTTTAGTCAGGAGCTAATCACTTTTAGAGATGTTTGTGTCCTAATTTATTTTTCAATGTCAATATTAATACCATCATCTTCCATTTTGAGAAGGCAAATGCTTTAAACTAAAGAAAACTGACCTGGGAGTTTTCTTGGCAAATGAGATTGCCTTGAGAATGTAGACAACCGCCTTTTCAAGTTGCTCCTAGAGGGAAAAAAAAAACACATGAGAGGGAAAGTGAAACATTCTTGATGATCTGGATTTTCATATTTGATTTTATCTTGTAAACAGTCCATAACATGAACCAACATTTTATCATTTTGCCTTCAAAAGGCATGACTTCCCAGCCTTGTATACGGGCACAAATTTGTTAAATCTTTTTCTGAGTACAGTTATAGGAGAAACTTTTAAAAAGAAAAAAATATAGACTAAAATCTATCTCTCAATTCCAGCATTGATTCGGGGCAAAGAAAAAGGATATTCTTTGCGGAGAAACTTACTGGATTATTTGCATCCTTCGGAGCCATTAATTGTGCTTGGCATAAATAGGCTCTGCAAAGAAACTGGTTTGCTGCTGGCTGTCGCATGAAGAACATCTTCAAACATTCTCTTGCAATGTCAGGATGTCCTTGCTGAAAGACATAGTGTTGTAAACAGAAATCATCTTCATATTACATCTTTTTAAAAATATGATGTGAAGTAAGACTATGAGTATGAGCCTCATTCATGAAAAAATAAATATCATTGAGGCCTGTTAAGATCTTCAGACTGCGGACAGGGTATAATCGCCTCCACTACCATATTGTGTATCACAAAAATATGGCTGGCTATGATCGGACCTTCATCCCAACATATTCTGTGTATATTCAGACCCTGATTTATTTTTAGAAACTTGGGTTTCCCGATGTTGAGCATTGTTTGGCTCAATTCGAGTGTTTCTTGTCCATGGAACTAGATTCTATATCTAGATTTTATGGGGAGAATTCATTATCTATCTAGAGTGAACAGAGTATGCACGATTCGTTTCCACCATGATCCAACGTGTTGTTCATGCGGCGCTTAGACTTGATCTGTGATTGGACAAAACATACAGGGAGGGATTTTAATTTCAGAGACATATTTCTTTCTCAAATCCCAATTTTGACTACAGATTTGAAATCAGCTTAACAAATGACATCAGTTTTATACAAGAACACACATATAAAACTTTAAATAAAGATTTGTTCTTTATAGTCGGGATTGCAAGCATGCCATAGGCTAGTAGTTAGTACATGTATAGAAAAGTAATTCATCAGTATCAGTATGTATTAATATAATATTAAACACCAGGGGAGTGGAGAGTCTAGTTAGGCCTAATAACAATAATAACAGCAAAGGTTGAAATCCAAATTATCCACACTGAGCTAGGTCTAGAATCTTGTGTACCAAACTATTTGAAAGAAATGCTTATGTTTAAGCCAGTTAGACATGCACTATACACATTTCTATAATCTTTACATCACTTTATAGCAGCAAGATCGACCCAAAAACGTGGGGGATTCCCTATAAATCAAGCATTCTGATCAGCTACGTCCTTCTTATATTGCTACTGCTTCGATTTGAAATGATGGCCATAGGGCGGAAGCAGATATAAGTAAACACGGCGTGTGCACATCAGACTGAAGGTCCGTATAGAGATAGAGTTATGATTGGACTTGGGGGCCGATAGACACTTCGCAGAAATATAATATGGTCAACAAAGACATCCTTCTAAGATGGAAACATTTTATGGAAGCTTAGAGAGGATCTTGAGAGGACTGTGACAGAGACATTCAAGGAGACAACTGACCTGGATATATGACTTGCAGGGTTAATAAAGAAGAAGAAGAAAATTTAAGGCCTACAATATGAATAAATAAAAAGAAAGACATGTAGTACTTAAATGGCGTAAGTGTGTGCTTTGAATAGCATACCTGATATGCAAATTCAGCACACAGGACATAAAGATCTTGCCCGAAGGATTCAGGGGCATCAACTGCTGGCCTTGTCTCAGCAACATTCCTGAGCAATGTGTATGCCTGCTGGAGGGCTGGATTCTTGTCTCCAGCTACATGACAGAATCAGAAAGATAAATAATAACTTTATTTTATGTAAGTTTTTTCCATAAACAATAATATTAAACAAAAACACTTTATATTTGAATTAAAAAATCAGTCTAAAATACATGTACATTTTCACCTGCAGGCTGAACACAAAATAGATCTATATATCTAAATTAGATAAAACACACATACATTGCTTATTATTTATTATCATAAACAACAACAATGGCAAAAAAAAAGAAGGAAAAAAAAGTAAATTATTAGCTCTACTGTGGTTTTCAAATAAGATTGTGTGTGAGGCGTTTGCTACTTCATTGTTGAACATTTACTTACACTACAAGGATAAACAAACATAATGTAGCAATCCCACGCAAAAATCATTTTTTGGGATGATTGAAATAAACTGTTTGAATTTTTGAAATTGGTTGAAAAACAAAAAAGTTACGAATTTTTTAATGAATTAAATTTTTACTATAAAAACGGGGTCAAAATATGGCCAAGAAACGGTCCAAATTTGTGTCAATTTTTCAGGAAAAGCGTCAATATTCCTTTATTTTTCGTACTACAGTCACAAAACTGGGCACAAAAGTGTCTTTTGACATGCACTTTATGATGGTGTC
>JAUELK010214567.1:0-11573 GCA_031471215.1 Gastropteron pacificum | reverse complement strand
CCCCCCCCCCCCCCCCCCCCCCCCCCCCCCCCCCCCCCCCCCCCCCCCCCCCCCCACAGGGTACTGACCAGGGTACTGGCGACCATTCAATCCATCTTTATTACCGAACATCATGCACGTGAACGAAGCCCAGGAGGTATAACTAAATCCGTTCTTCTGGATCGCGTGACCCCCTGAAAATTGGTAGATTGCAAAGTTGATAGTTACAATTAAATACACATCTTATCATGGTTATGCCCTCCCCCAATACCCCCTTATCATGAAGGCCTAACGTGAAAAGAAAATCGAAATTGTAGGAAGAAAATCTGTAGTCGTGCTGTATATTACTATTATTACTTCATGGGAACACGACAATATACAAAAAGAATGCTTTAAAAAAAAAAGCAAAAACGATTTATTAGAAATTAGGCTCTTTCAAATGTAAGTCTTTCTATGTTCTTCAGCACAATGCTTGTAACTTCTACAAGTAAGGGCCTATACCTTATGCTTCTTGAAATCGTTGATGAAGGTGAAAGGGGGCGAAACGTTTAGGGAGGTACTTTTGAAGGGACTGGCGGATCTCTTCCTGGATTCGAAGTCTGTCATCAGGTGCACCCAGCCCATGGGGTACTTCCGTTTGTAATGTTCCACAAACTCCACAGTGAAAACACTCCCCAGGAGGCGCTCGAATTCCGCATCAACACCTGTCAGTCAGCAGATAGGTAGCAGTTAGAGTTATTTTTGTTTTAGTTTCAGTTTGAGTTTTACACCCCTAGCGACACTTTTAGATCATATTATGTAAGGTGGGACCTATGTCTAAATTTGCCAACTGGGATTCGAACCCGTGTCGCCTGCTTGGAAACCAAACTCGTTAAACCAACGTGTTAACCATTCGGCCACCACGGTACGGTAGCGCTTTACCCAGCCCTTCAGCAAGCTTTATCACTACTATTACAACAACAACAACACTGATTCAACTTAATGGGATGTATACCAGTAGTCCTGCCTGGTCGGTGCCTACATAGGCATACTGACAAGATGTTTGCACTGGCTATAGTCAAGAAAGGGTTAGCCTATTGGCCTCTCGAGTCATAGATCCCGGGTTCGAATCCCGACCGGATGGGTCACGTGACCTCATGAAAAGTCCTAATTGGTGGGAAATTCAAGGGACATAAGAGTACAGTTGTACTTTACCCATGATATGATATGATAAGATACCATTTTATTCCCATGATATGATTTTCTTCTTTTTCTTCTTCTTCGTTCTCAATGATGGATGCTCTGCTCAAACTCTCAAGATGATATGATATGATAATATTATGATACCATTTTCGGGCATCGCTAGACCTTTAGGTCTTTTACCAGTTTTTGTAATCCCTTTGTTTAAGTTCCAATTCCTCACCTATGGAGCCGTACGGGCCCCCAGTGGCTCTGTGGAGTTCTGTGATGTGTCCGGAGGTGTCCAGCTCGTGTACCGTGATGTCCACCGTGCCTCCCCCACAGTCGACCACTAAGTACCTGGAGCCTGGGGACGTTAGAGCAACACTTTCATTACACCTTCATACCGCATCTACAGGGTGATAGATGCTATGCTGCCTACAGCTTCTGATAAGACTAAGATCTCCTTTAAATAAACAAACCAACAAACCCATATGCGTGGTACTTGGTGAATTTTCTCTTCCTCCAGTATTTATACAGCATTGTAGATATACGTAGTGAACTCCTTAGTAAGTTACTGCAGCCTCCGAGCACATGTGGCTATGTGAGGAGACTTCCGTATTCACCAACGTTCAAAAAGGGCATGTAGCGGACTATTGCACTGGGGGCTTCTTTGAGCTTGAGTTGAGTCTTACACTCCTCGCGACACAATTAGGCCATATGAGAGGTGGGGGCTGCGTCTGTCCCTGATAGGATGGGGATGGACAATTTGATAAACTGACAACGTGACCTATGTCTAGAATCCACCAAAGGGATTCGGACGCGGGTCGACCTCTTGTAGACCACACGCATTATCCCAAACGTGTTGACCGGCTGGCCACTGAGTGACACTTGTACTCTGGTCAAACAAAAGAGAAGTGACCAATCGTTCACCAGCAAGAAAAAATATGGCTTAAGCAATCTTAGCAAGCAGTATACAATGTTCATACATTTGTAGAAATAAAGGGCCGCAACCCAACAATAATTGTATATGCACCATGTACCACATGCAAACAATGGTGGTAGAGTTACGCTTACGTATCTCTCACTACGATGGTCAACACAGGGAAGATTGTTTTTGGCAGTCAATGGTCCTGTTGAGGACAATATGGCCAATGAGATTATGACTTAAGATTTTACCTGTAGTTGAGTAAAGACTATGTTGTCGTAAGATGTGATAACATCTAGATGAGAACAAAAATGGACGGAACAACATGATATAAGCAAATGGAACGGTAAATAAATCTTTTGTAACAAGCTATTTGTGAAAGGCAATGGTAATGGTGCTATTTAGTATTGATCATTCTCTTTGCATATATATTTAAATTGGTTAAGAAACGTATTGAGCGCTTGCGTAAGTAACCACAACATGTCAACAATATCATTATCATTGAGTTCAATAAAACATATCAATAATTTTATAAATTGTATCCTGTTTACTTGCCCAACATGTAAATATCAGACTTTCACTGAGTACGGGGGAACAAAAAGTATACAGCACACACGGCATGTTAAAGGATTCATGCTCTATTTACATGCGAGTATTCAAAACATTCCCATGATGTCCATTCCAATGAAAAGCACAGTCGTAACTTTCTTTGGCCATTCAATGAGACTAATACATACATAGAGACACTTCAGGCATTAAGGCTTATCATCAACACACGAGTCAATGCAACCTACAGGTACAGAGACAATCATGCCATCAGAACACGGGCTTGGGTTGAAGAAAACAATCATAAAACCCCTGAAACTGAAAGGGACATGCACATGATGCGGGTTGCAAGGTAAAGCTAAGATGCAATTAGAACTTCTGACCTGGTACTCATGGTTTGCCTCTTGTAATAGCTTTTATTACTATAGTAGTGGTAAGTCTGTCAGGTGTGGGAGTGGGTAGGGTCCCTTTTTTTATGGTGGATGTTTAGATACCATTGAGTCATTGACTACCGTATCAAGAAACATTCAACGTATCTAGTAAACACATTGGTGTTTTTGTGTTTGTTATGTTCTATTACATGTATTGTGTTATTCTTTATCTCTTTTTTATTGGTTGTTATGCTTTTTAAAATGGCCATTTGATATCTTCCCTTGCTACAATTTCTGTTCTCCTTCTTCTTGTTTCCTTCTTGTCCACTTTCCTCCCATGAAATATTTTGGCTTCGTTTGTTATATTATATAAGTAGAAGATCAATTTTTTCACAAAGAGGCAGCATTATAACAGTGACCAGGTCCGAAGCTCATTCACAACAAGGCGCTACTCTTTAGGGTTAGAAAACAAAAAAAGCTCGTCAACCTTGCATTTGTTCTTCTACAGTTTCGTCTGGCAGACTTTCCAACGTGACGCGAGAGGATGATCGGGATTGGTTAAAACCTGAAAGCGTCGGTTACCAATCACATTACACAAATCAAATAGCATCATAAAATATGTAACAAACATAGAGTCAGACCAGAAGCATTCAAGTTGTGAGAAATGTTGCATTGCTTGTAAACAACGATTTTCTCTCTCGCATTCTTTCTTTTTTCATCTATTTAAAAAACGCTGGAAGTTCCCTGGAAAATAAGACATTAAGCACACTTCTAATCATGAAAAAGGTTGCCCAGTCCCTCGATTTACACAAAGGACAAACCCGGGTTCAGCGTTCTATATTCCTGTCAATGAATGAGCAACATATTCAATATAGATTATCTATTATGAAGTAGGGCGTATTATCTACTTAGTTATAGCTATAGACTGTGACGCTGTCAGCGGTCTATACAAGAAGATGCACACATATACAAAGGAAGAGCTAAGAGCAGTTAGATGTTTGCACGTTAGTATCACGTGTGGTTGCATTCCGCTTCAAAGGGTTATGTCATGTGTCATGATAATGCGTCGACTTCTTAAACGGCGAAAAAAAACAACACAGAAAGGAGAAGGACATCGAATACAAACAAAACAAAAACGACATCGAGATTAGTAGAAAGTGGAAGCGAAGAGGTAAAGGAATTCAATGATTAAGAATTTCGAACGAATTAGTCTTTATTGCAAAATACAAAGCATTGTATACCACGTTGGGCAGGTGGTTGACAAATTAGCACAGTTCGCAGCTTGACGAAATAAAATGACATGCAATCCTATAGTAATACATTGTTGTTATAATGTTCTTGACAGTACACAAAATAATGTACATGTACTACTAAAGTTAAACCTTGAAAATTAGTACCTCTATATTTTCATTGTCTCGATAGTTTTAAAGAAATGTATTTTCAGTCCATCAGGATATTGAGACTGTAGCAAAAGAATACGTCTGACACTCACCAACGGTCAACTCAGTCACTGCGGGATCAACATTGAGCATTTCCGCTGAAGCACGGCTCGGGGACACCAGAGGGCGCTTCATTGGCTGGTCTGGGATAAGTTGGTGCATGCGTAAACGTCTGCAGTAGATGGAAGCAGCTTCCGGCTCCAAAGCGATCAGCAACTGCTCCGGGAAATTTGAACCAGCCATTCCCGCCTGAAGTGAAACAACATTTGTAGTTGTTTACGTTCAGACGTAATCCCCAACATCTCAGCAAATGAGACCAGAACTTTTTGTTATTATTCAAACTGATGGCAAACATGCCTGCTCAAATAGGCAATAGCAAGGAGTTTGCACAGCATTGACATTTAGGGCCTACTCATTGAGGAGAACGGCTCTAGAAAAATCGAGGAGACCCTGAGCAAACGATATTCAGATAATATGATTCACCTGGAAGAAGCTTGCAAGTAGGAGAAAGGTCAATTTGAGGCTTTAACTATGTTACTATTCTGCTAAAAGCTACCGGCAGCAATGGTATTCGTGAAGAATCAATATACTTACCTCGTAGGCGGCCTGTCGCATGAACTGTTTTGCCGGAGCTTTCCAGATAGCTGGTACAGTGATGACCCAGCGGATGTCCTCGTTGAGAAGTTCTGTCCCTGATTGGTCACTTAGCTGCTGTAGGGCGTGCTCTTTGAAGAAGCTCAGAGAGTGAGCAAAGACCTTCAGTGCTGGGTACTGTATGCCATTGGCAGCTGTGATACACGTCTCACGGTTCAGGTTCTATGGAGTATGCAATGTAGGCAAAGACAGGAGATATACGGTCGTTAGAAATGATCTTTAAAGCAGGCATGCCCGTGAATTTGTTATCACATGTACTTGACGTATGTTTACTGTATGTTTATATTTACTGATTTGTATTTTCTGTGTGGCTTTCTGTGTTGTAATTGTATATCACACTAAAACAATGTGCCAAATTGGACAATACAGATTATATTCATTCATTCATTCATTCAAGTAAAATAAAGTGTTAGATTTTATTTGAACAGCACGAAGACTCACAGAATTGTGATGCAACTCCATCTTGAAGGTGCTGAAGTAGAGCCAATGTCGAGCCTCCAGAGGGACCAGGTTGAGGTAGCTGCTCCGGGCGCTGTAGCCGAAACTGTGGAACTCACCATCGGGTGTCAGGAGGAGAGAAGTTAAGGTCTTCTGGTTGACCACGCCCGGCTCCTCCCCTGCCCATCTCCGCATCATGTACACACTGCTGGAGTCTCGTACAAAACTGGAGGAGAACAAAGGGGAGGATCACATCTTTGAGCATACTATTATGTAGCCTATTTTGTTGCATATTGTGTACAAAGACTGCACACGTATTTGGCTGTCTGCCTAACAAAATACATTGGATTGAGTTGATTTCGAATGAGAAGAGATTGAGAGATACTCTACGTTTACAACATGACCCACTCCCCCCCCTCTCTCTCTCTCTACAATGTCCGCACCCGCTGAAAACACTATTTTAGTAACTCCATCTAGAAGAAGGTTGACATGGTACAGGAATGAAAATGCGTCTGGTAAGGGTTATAATACTGAACTTGTAAGAACATTTACATGTAGGTTACTCTAAATCGAAGAAATGCGCTGTATAATGAATGTAACAATATATGTACATGTCTTTTTATAGGTAAGAACATTTCTTTAAATCTGCAGTTCACCCCCATTTTTGGCTTTAGAAAACACGTCTAGTCGTAGTACAGTAGTAGTAGTGGTTGCATTTGAATTTTCAGAACAGAACACGCAATCAGTGTATTAACAGCACTAACCTGAAAGCGTAGCCGCTGTGCGTAGTTCCAAAGTCCACGGCGACCACCACGAAGTGTTTGGTTTCAGCAAACGATGGTACCTGTTGGGCTTGCTGATCTGATACATCCTCTATGCTCTTCATTCTCTCCATCTCAATGGCGTCCGGCTCATCCATGTTGAGATCGTCCACTCTGACATACTCTCCATCAAACTGCTGGACGATTTCTGTGGATTGGGAGCTTTTGGGCGTGCGTAGGGACGGCGGAAGGATTTTCTGTAGTTTACTGGAGCGTTGAGCTTTTGGAGTCCGTGGAGGTCTCACCGGTGGCTCTGGGTCTTTTTGATCGATTGGTTTAGCAGCCTCTTCGCGTGGATGAGATTTCTTTTGGTTCTCTCCGTTTGACCTTCGCTTCGCTTGCGGCCGTTCAACTTCTGTTTTCTGGACGGCTTCCGTTGTGGGGCTTTCTGGCTGTTCAGCGACCTTGTTGGCAACACTTTGTGGTGTTGCCATTGCTTGCTGTGGTTGTTGAGTCGCCATTCGGATTTCTTCTTCTACTGGCTCTTGTGATGTGGGGATTTTTGCTTTCTTGGCACTTTCACCATCATCTGATGATGATGATGATGATGAAGAAGAAGATGAGGATGAGGACGAGGATGATGTGGCTGATGAGCGTCTCTGCTTCTTTTTCTTCTCTGAATGTTTTGGAGTGACCTTAGCATCTGGTTTCTTTTTTTCATTCGACTCAGTATTGATAGGTTCCTTGTGTTTAGGCTTGTTAGATTTGGTGGCCTCATCATTTGTTTTGGCTGGTTTCTCTGTTTTTTTCTCTTTGGTCTCTGGAGTTGACTTCTTTTTTCCCTCAGATTTCTCTTTTTTCTTTGACTCGTTTTTCAAAGGCTTTTCTGGGATTTCCTCTATCTCTTTTTTAACCTGTTTGGTTTCCTGTTTTTTGGGTGGTTTGGAATCTTGTTCTTTCCTGCTCTTGTCTTTTTCTTTTTTATCAACATCTTTTGGTTTCTCCTTCTTGTCTTTCTTGTGTTTCTTTTCATCCTCGTCTGCTTTCTTTTCAGGTCCTTGTTCTTTAGGTGCAACGCTTTCCGAAGGCTTTTCCTTTTCTGACTTTTTCTTTTCAGATTTCTTTGGCTGTTCCTCTTTGTCCTTAGGGCTTTCTGTTTTTGGTTTCGTCTTTACTTTCTCTACTGTTTCTTTCTTTTCTTTTGGTTTCTCGTCTTTGTCCCTTTTCTCTTTCTTCTCTTTTGGTTTCTCGTCTTTGTCCCTTTTCTCTTTCTTCTCTTTTGGATTCTCATCTTTGTCCTTCATCTCTTTCTTCTCTTTTGGTTTCTCGTCTTTGTCCTCCATTTTCTCTTTCTTCTCTTTTGGTTTCTCGTCTTTGTCCTTCTTTTTCTCTTTCTTCTCTTTTGGTTTCTCGTCTTTGTCCTTCTTTTTCTTTTTCTTCTCTTTTGGTTTCTCATCTTTGTCCTTCTTTTTCTCTTTCTTCTCTTTTGGTTTCTCATCTATGTCCTTCTTTTTCTCTTTCTTCTCTTTTGGATTCTCATCTTTGTCCTTCATCTCTTTCTTCTCTTTTGGTTTCTCATCTATGTCCTTCTTTTTCTCTTTCTTCTCTTTTGGTGTCTCGTCTTTGTCCTTTTTGCCTGTCTTTTCTGATTTCTTTTCTGGGCTAGCCCTGTCTGTCTTTGGGCTTGGTTCTACTGCAGCTTCAGAGTGGGTTGAGGTCGAACTAGATTTTCTCTTAGGGGGTAGACGCTCTGGAGCTTTTTGTGCGACTGTCTTGACGATGGCTTCCTCCTCAACTTCTGGATCTGATTTAGGGGGATCCGCCGTTTTAGCTTTTGGTGTGGAAGTACTGGGAGCAGAAGAGCTGGATGAAGAGCTTGAGCTTGATCGTCTGGAGGAGTTGTCCCGAGACATCTTCCTGGTGTGTGAGGACGTACCATCTGAATGGTTCGATCTCCTGGAAGACTTTGGCGTTGATTGGTTGCAAGGCTCCAAATCAGAGCAGATGGATTCATCTAAACTCTTATTCACTGAAGTGGCCTGACTTGTATCCACAGGGACAGAAGACACAGTCTTGATAGATGGTGATTCTGATTTCACGCTCTCTGAGATACTAGTATCATTTGCGTCTTTCGGTTTGGATGTCTGGCTTGAAGCTTTAGACACCTCGCTTTCGCTCGTAGTGTCATGATCTTTCTTCGATTTACTTTTATCGCTGTGAGAGTCCTCTTTGTCAGAGTCCCCCCTTTTGCCCCATTTGAAAGGCCATTGGAATAATCTGCTCTTCTTTCGCTGATTCGAATCTTTGGAACTTCCAGATGAGGACACGGATGTATCCCCTTTGTTCTCTTTACTTTTGTCAGTGGACGACTTTGATGTGTTGAGCTCTTTTTGTTCTTCGGCTTTTTCTTTTTCTTCAGATACTTTGTCTCTACATTTTGGGTCAACATTCAACTCCTGTTTTGACTTGTTAGGGTCTCCTTCGGGGTTCTGCTCTGCTTCATCTTCGTGGACAACGTCTAGAGGGTCGTTGAAGCTTTCATTGGCAGGCTTTCGACGAGAGGAAGAAGACGACGACGAAGACGACGTATTCATATCCACGTCCGACGGCTTAGGGCTTGTTTGTGTGTGGCTTTCTACATACTGTGCGACTTTAGTGTAGGGTGACACGCTCTCGTCAGGCAGCATAGGTCCACTCAAGTCTGGTAGATAACCATCCAAGCCTTGCTTCTTCTGCTCAGAAGAAGATGATGAGATTGACTTGGAGGGTGCGTCAACCTTTTCTTGCGGTTTGCTCTCTTTTTCTTCCACAGGTTCTTGGTCTTTCAACGACTCAATTCTTTCTTTCTCACGAAATGCCTCCTCAACAGCCTCCCAGCTGTCATTTTTACAGGGCTCAGTTTGTTGAGGTGTGCAGATGCAGATGTCTATGTTTTCCTCTGGTTCATTTGTCGTGCACTTTTCATCTTTCACACTTTCCGATTCAGCTGATGACGAAGAGGAAGAGGAAGAAGAAGAGGAAGAAGAAGACGACGATGCTGATCTATTAAGTTTCTCAGCGTCTTTCATTGGTTCCTCTACTGTGTTATCCTTTTCTGCTTCATCATTGTTCTGTGGTGAGTTTGCTTCAGGCTCGGACGGTGTGCGTTCTTCTTCAGGCGAAATGGCGTTGACGCTGTCAGTTAAATCATAGCTGTCTTTCACTGAGCTCATAGATGATTTCTTTGAGTGAGAAGATGACGATGATGACGATGTCGAGGAGTCCAGGTCTACCTTTGGTGTGTTGTCCTCAGTTGGTTCCGGTGATACTCTATCAGAATGCTTCGAGGGTTTAGACGACAAAGAAGTGCTGTGTGATTCGCATACACTTGGCTGCTGTAGGCTTGTGTCAGGGTAACTCAAAGATTTAGAGCAACTGTCTTCAAAATCTATGTTGATTTGGTGATCACAGGGTAACTCTACATCGTCAGCTGGTTCAGACTTGCTTTTGTTTGAAGAGGATGAGCTCTTGGATGATTCCGAGCTAGTGGATGTGTTATGTGGGTCCTTTGTCTGGGTTTCTTTTGTCTCTTTAGTTTGGCCATTTCCGCTACAGGGTTCATCAATTTGGACGTTATCAGAACATCGCGAGGAATTTAGACTTTGGTCTACTACAGGCTCTAATTTGACATCTTCAAGTTTTGGCTTTTCCAAAGATGGTGCCTCTAATGAGATGTTAATTGACGGTACATCGATATCTGCGTGTGAGGATTTCTTTCCACTGCTTGAAGAAGATGAGGAAGAGGAAGAACTGGAATTGTTCAACACAATTTCAGGCTCAACAGGCTTTTCAATGATATCGACATTTAGGTCTACCGATATGTCAGGGGAGATTGTTACCTGCCCTTTGTTATCATCTACCAGAGCAGGCTCGGTGTTGTTGTTTCCTTCATTGCTGGTTACTGAAGCATTTTTGTGTGAAGATTCAGAGTCACTTTCCGACGACGACGACGATGATGACGAAGAAGAAGAAGACGAATCATCTTTTGAATTATCTTTAAGAGAAACATCCACAGATATGTCAGGTCCGGGAATCGTCAGTGCATGGTTTTCCTCACCAACTGATTTGATGTCGAATGTATCACGAGTTGGTTTCTGGAGACTCTCATTCAACCCAACATGGACATCCGCGTCGGCTGAAGGTAAAGTAGCAACTCCTGGCTCCATTGTTCTTGCAGAACAGACCGGGATCTGCACAGCGTTAGACAAGTCTAAGACTCTATTTCCAGAGTCCTTTGACTTCACGAGAAACTTCAATGGGTCAAGGTACGGAATCTGTCTATCTTTTGGAGAAATCTTCACATCCAAGCCCTTTGGAGAACTCACACTCACTGCATCCTTTTCGTCATTATCACTTCTTTTCTTACGCGTATCAAATCCCGAAGAAGAAGATGATGATGACGACGACGAAGAAGAAGAAGACGATGACGATGATTTTCTCTGTCGGTTTTCAATGATGTCGCCATTTCTATCACCACGATCATCATCATCACCGTCTTTTCTCACTTTGTCATCCTTGGCAACGTCACCACACAGAGCCACATTTGTGTCTGTACCATTACTTTCCATCCCAGGTTGTAGTTTCACTTCGTATGTGGCTGCAGAGTCACCGAGGCTCATGGCGTCCTTATCGGTTTTATCACTGCTCTCTTCTTCCACTCTATTGTCTGTTACCGGTGTTATCTGCAAGGCGTCTCCCTCCTCCAGTTCATATGCTTTGTAAGTCTCGGGCTCTCTGGGCTCTAATTGCTCCATCTGTGCCGTAGTGATGGGCGCAAGGGACATCACTGGAAGGGGAGGTAATTTTGGGTCAGATGAAATATCTCGGTCGTCTCCCTTTGCCTCAGAACTGGAAGAAGACGACGATGAGGTAGAGGAGTTAGAGGAGCTGGAATCTGTGGAAGATAAAATCGTCGTTCGCTCTTGCAATAATACATTCCTTCATGTGCATCACTGTTGTGAAAATGTTGGAATGGCGAGGGGAAAGCGTTGATTAGAGGGTACAGTAGAATGAAAGAAGGAGGAGGTAGGTGTGAAATGTATTTCCCTATCTATATACAAGTTATTGATATAAATGAAGTCAAAAGACTGGGTCAACACACCAAAAAACGGACATTACTTCATACTCAAAGGTGTAAACAATTTACCTTTGAAGCGCTTTGAACAAATCGCAAACGATGTTATTCTCTCTCTCTCTCTCTCTCTCTCTCTCTCTCTCTCTCTCTCTCTCTCTCTCCCTCTCTCTCTCTGTCTCTCTCTCT
>JAUELK010214461.1:0-10512 GCA_031471215.1 Gastropteron pacificum | reverse complement strand
TGCCTCCCAGGAGGTTGAGATGGCTTTGGAATGAAACAGGTCTGTCGGGGTAGTAATATGCTGTAAAGCGCTTTGAGTTCAAAGAGAAAAAGCGCTTTATAAATCGGCTGTTATTGTTATTATAGTCTTTAAATTGGTTGAGACTTTTATTTCTCACTTCTCAAGGCTTAATTCAATTAACCATATGTGTCAAGATTTTGTGACAAATTAGATAAAGGACTTTCACATGTTGAAAAGTCTTCTATTTGTTACTGTCATTTTATTTTTGGATTGAAAAAGAATATCTGTGGAAGTTCTTCTTAGCATAATAAGACAAGATAAGATAAGACAAAATAAGATAAGACAAGATAAGATAAGACAAGATAAAATAAGACAAGATAAGACACAGTCCTGGTGCTTATTGTTTGTGTAAACAGCATTGCTAAATCTGATTTGTTGTATAAAATGATTTGTTGTAAAATCAATTTAAAACTTGTGCTTTGAAATGTCAAGAATTCTATTCTCTCAAAGTTGATGAAGAGCTTTTTTTTTCTCTTTTTGTTGTTGTTCATTTCTATTTGTTGTTTTTTTAAATTTCAAATGAAACAAATGAAGCTGTGTTTGCTTGAATGTTAATTTTGCTTTATCTTGTACAATGAAGTAGATGTAACTGTTATTCTTTACAGAAGCAGAAATCTTGTATACGACTTTGTGATAGATAAGAAAACATAATTATTATCTTGGACATGGATATTTTTAGAAACATTATTATTGAAATTATATATTTTTGCCTGCTCGAGATTTTTAAAATAGAAATTTAAAAAATGTGTTAGCACATTTCAAGAGAGCCTTTTTTTCTCTATTACAAAAACATGGATTTTCGCTTTTGTTCGGTTAGTAGGGTCTAAACTGAGCATGACAAGGTGTATGTTTTAATGTTGAAATTATACATTTGATTATATTATATATTATACATATACATGTTTCACAATGTTTTAGGAGGTTGCATTCCAGTTCATTATGATTACATTCCAAATTATCACCATTCCTTTTTATGAAACATTTTTATACTTTTCACTTTTTAAAACAATTCATGATTATTATACATTGAACATTATTATACATTGATTTTACATTGAACATGTGAATGCGTATATATTTCATACAATGATACAATTGTATGCTGCCAATGCTAATGTCAATTTGCATGTCGTATGTTGTACATAACAATTTTGTTGTTGATTTTATATACTATTGTATCATCATAAATGCCATTGAAACAAAAGTGATTTGAGTAGTATGTAAAATCAACAACGAATTGAAGATGTCAATAAAAGATCGACCAAAGTCACAAAATTTTCATTTTGTAGATATTGCTCCTGCCTTGTAATGAGTCTTGAAGTTTACCCCAAGAAGGAATCAGATCTTAAAACAATCTGAGTCCAGAGCTATAGCCACTGTGACATGCAAGTTGTTAGAAAGAATGAGCAGAGTCCAATATTTGCAGTCTTTACCTGCCAAATTGGTTATGGGGTTTTCGCCAAATGTTTTGGGACTGCTGAGTAACAATAGAGGTATAGTAATTTCCAAAGCTTTCTATAGGGGGAAGATGAGAGAAAAAGTCTATGGTGTTGTATACTTTTAGAAAATAAATTAATTGAATAAGCTTTCAAAGTCTAGCAAAGAAAATGTTGTCGCTGGATGTTCCTTCTTTTGATGTTCCTTCTTTTGAATAAACAAAATAAAAAAAGAAACAAAACAAAATACCCTACGACGTTTACCGATGTAGCGGTAATTGGCGGATGTGGGCAAGCTCGCTTGGCAGGTAAAGAGTGAAAAGATTGATTTTCTCAAAAGTTGAAAAATGTGACTCAGATCCTTCTTTCATTGACTCCTTCATTTGTTTTACACTGTAAATATTTCATTCCCCTCATGAGATTGTCCATTCCATGACTGATCACTTTCCTATCATGAATCAAGAAGATGAAGCTTTTCGTATGTTGATCAGTTCTAAACATTGTGATACTCGTATTCTGAGACAGGGAAAGCATCGTTATCAGCTTACTTTGAAAGCCTCGGAAAATCAAATGTAGTAAGTGTTGTTGTTGTTCTTGCGATCAGGCACAAGTTATGAGTTATTCACTCTTCAAGTGGTCAAATAATAATAATAATAATAATAATAATAAATAAAAAAATAATAATAATAAATAATAAATAGACCTACAGAGCCATGGCAGTCTAGCTCTGCAACCTGGGACTTGGGGTCCTTCAAATTAGCCCCTTGTTTATGCATTTGTGCAATGCAGTCACAAGACCCCTCTGGACCAGATAAGTGCTATGTGCAATGCAGTCATTGAGTTGGTACTGCCTCTATTGATGCAACGTTTGAGACACTAATGGTTACAGCCGTGATTTAGGACTGAACCAGGTGAATGTTACATCTTTTGCTCGTGGGCAGGTAGTTATGGTTCTACAGCACATTCGTCATAAAACTATAGAAATTTAGAGAAAACTCAAAGAGAAAATTAAAGAGAAAAGGTTCAAAAATTTGAAAATTATGTGTAGGCTAATATGTTTTTTTAAAAGTAAAGATGGGAATAGAATGATATAGACTTTGAGAAAGTGGAAGTATTAACAATCCAAAAAATGTTTATATCCTTTCCCAAAAGCTTGGTCTTGTAACTTCCCACGGAATCTTGAAAGCGAAGACTTAGTTTCATTCACGATTTAGAACCCATTGTCAAGAACCCCTCCCCCCCAAAAAAAAAAACAACAGATGAAAGCCTGCAATGCTAACTCAAGTTATAAACTTGCTAATTTTTTATTTTGATCGAAGAGGTTTGAATAGACAGCCAATGATGTGGATGTTGATTTTTTTCCTTTTCTAATTTTGTACTTATATGTATTCTTTATTTCGGCTCTACTTTTCTTTGCCAAGGAGACTTTTCTATTTACGTGTATGTGATTGGATGACTGAGGCAGCATAATACTTCTACCCCATACAGAACATGCAGTGAATTTTCTACGAAGAATTGTCCATTAATTCTTCTATTGTGCTTTTCTGCTTTCGTTTATATGATTTGATGACAGACATGGTATAAGACTTCAGTTTTGAATTGTAACAGTTTTTTCTTAGCTCATTGAGACCCAAGCAACGCACACGGCATTGACTGCTTTTTCCTGGAAAGCTCAAGCAACGCACACTTCGTCAATCATAAAGGCCGATGGTTTTGATTCGAATCATGTCTTCTACACACTTTTACCATTTCCCCCATAGAATTGTTCATTATATATCATAGGAACCAGCATTCAAATTTACGTCAGAAAATGTATACTTTTACTTTTACATACTTTCCTTCACAAATAAACTCACTAGGTCTGTTTCTCTGAGGTCACCCCCAAACCTCTCTTCGGCACGCTGAAATTAATCTGGGCCAATCGTGCTAAAGAGGCTGGGCCTCAATGAGTTAACATTGTCACAAAAGCTTTTGTCAACTCAGATTATTTGAAGAAAACTCCTAATGAATAACATTTGAGGAAGTCAAAGGGAGAGATGTTCTTCACCTGCTCACAAAAGGTATTGTTACGTTTTTCAAAAATATAACTCTTCTTAGAAGAACATCTTCATCCATGTGTGTATATATTCTTTCATTTCACAATTCAGTGGTTACAATGTATTGAAAAGTCTTTATCCTTTTTAAAAAAAATCTTTGTTTTGTTTTTTTATAACTCAGTGATGACGAAGTATTGAAAAATCTATATCCATTTTTCTCTTTTTATTTGTTTTATAACTCTGTCACGACGAAGTATTGAAAAGTCTATGTAGACATCTAGACATATTTCCTTGTTGATTATCATCAAAGACAAAGATGCACATGCATGATCCGTGTGTACATAGTTTGATGACGTGTTACGATATTCCAGGTTGTTATTTTACCTCTTTTATGCATGATCTCTTCAGCGTTTACTCTGTGTAACTTGCATGCCTCAACAGTCGTATTCTAGAAACTCATGTAGAGAGGGGGGTACAGTAACTTCCAGACTATAAGACGCCACTTTTGTCATTTACTCCTTTTTTTTTTTACGTAGCATTCATACAAGTGTGAGAGATCTATGACACTCTCAATGCTTCAACAAATCCATAGACCAACACCGTAGACCAAACCATCGACCAACACCTCTATAGTCTAGAAGGCAGCGTACACAGCATTAATGAAAGAAAAAAGTTTATTTATCAGTACCCAATTGAGCACGAGCATCAGTTTTTTTTCACAGACTTTGCAGTGTATTAGATAGGCCTTATTAATCTAATATCACTTCTTTTTTTTTTTATCATTAATTCACATGGTGCTCTTACTCTTAGACTTACTTTTGTCATTCCTCTTTTTTTTCCTTTTTTTTTTTAGTTTGTTTGTTCTTGTTTACTCACACTTTCTGGTATGTTTGCATAATTAGTCATCATAAGACGAGGTAGTTTTATTTATACATTGTGCATTTTGACTTGTGTTTGTCTTTTACATTTCTTTTTCTTTGTTTTATTAATACTATTTTTTCATATTTCTTTGATTTACAGATGTCAACAGCTAATGTTATATGTATACACAGTAGAGCTTTATGCCTGTTCCTTTTTAACATGCTTAAAATGATTTTTGAAAACAAAAGTATGAAGATTAGTGCCTTCAATTCCCAGAAAGATTTGTTGAGGTACACGATTGATGCAATGATTAATAGAATTAAAGGGTAGATCTATATCCTTATTCTGACATTTTGCTTTGTGCGTGTAAATTTACTTTCTTTATTGCTCACATAACTGATATGGGGAAAAAATGTTTGTACAGATTGTTTACTGTAGGGCTTGTAGTACTTCTCCTTCAGTGCCACATGTAGATATGTTTTTCCTATGTCACTTCAGTATCCTTTTTAGAACTATTGTTGTGAATCAGTGATTCTATATTATTCAATATCAATGCTTTAGCTCAAGACTTGACTATGCACTACAAATCAAAATGGCGATGAATTCTACAACATAATATAGAATCACACCAATATTTGGTCCAGAGGGTCTAAAGCTCTTAGTTTGTATACATATTTGCATCTCAGTTCACAGTTATTTGAAAATTTTAAATGTTATAGTCCAGTCTGGTTGTCCCCACATACATTCACTTCATGTCGATAGAAAGCACCCACATCCACCTAAACTGTGCTGAAACCTACAAGGAAGAAAAATGGAAATTATGGGACAAATATTATATACTCAAAGTCTATTGCCCAACTGAAACATTCTTGATCTCCCCAAGAATGAAAGTGCCACTTCTTCTAAAATCAAAAGCTGAATGTGGTGGTATCAACAAAATATGGAAATCAAAGTTTTGTGCTGACGCAGTGATATAGGAAAATAAGAATCCCTGAGGAGCTACAACTTTATCGTAGAGATTTCAGTCCTTGTAGAGATTTCAGTCCTTGTGAACTACTTGTAGATGGATTCAGTCACAATGAGGAGCCTGACCTGTAGCCCTCTACATAACCGTACGTGTCTAAGCTCAACACGACTACCAAATTCCTTCTTCTTGTTCTTTGTTGTCAGGACAAGGGGGATGCCTGCTAAAGTAGTATGGTTATATTTAATTTCTTTACTCTACAACTATGGTAAGGAGTGATTGATCAAGAAATGGACCTGGTCTGAATCACTGAACTTAGGTCAGCTCAAAAGAAGTCTTGCTCATTGCTCCACACAACAGAAATTGTGTTGTAAGCGATGTAAGTTCTGTTCCGATGTGCTGCAGTCGTGTTCCGGACCCAGGGTCATGAGGGGAGATAAAGGTCAGGCTCATTGTTAGCAATGTTCTCTTTGTTCCCTCGTATGAGTGTTTGACCTCCAGTCTTAGTTACAATCACTACAAATATGCCATACAGTCCTCAAGGCAACTAAACCTGCTTCATGATTCGTAATAAAGTGATCTTGAATTTTGTACACACGACTCTTTGTAATTATTTACATATTTGTTGATGTGGGCTGACTTGTGTAGAGAGATCTTCTGACCTCATCTCATCTCATCTTACCTTGTTTTATTTCATCTTTTTCTCTTTATCTCTTTCTCTTTTATGTTATCATCTTATCTTACTAATGTATCTTACTAATCTTCTCTTCTCTATTCTTGTCTATTTGTATCATGTATCGTATAATGAACATAATAACAAATCATATACAATAAAGACAATCAATAAAGAAAGTGATACAATATCAATAGGTGTAATTTCTCCCAGACGTTTATTTCATCAACAAACAACTTGGTACCAAGGATAGATCTGATAAATACTTTGCAATGGAACAAGAATAAACAGGCAATTCATTTGTAGAAGTAGTAGTGGTAGTGGAGGATGTGGTGGTGGACTAGAAGTAGTGGTAGTTGTAGTAGTAGTAGTGGTGGTGGTAGTTGTAGTAGTGGTGGTGGTAGTAGTGATAGTAGTAGTAGTAGTAGTAGTAGTAGTAGTAGTAGTAGTAGTAGTAGTAGTAGTAGTAGTAATAGTAGTAGTAGTAGTAGTAGTTGTATCGTAGCTGCAGTTGTAGTAGTAGATAGAGTAGTACCTGTACTGCCCTATAAAGGTATGACAGTTTCGGGCGTTAAAAGGTTAATGCAAATATTACTACCTCTGAATTTCATGAGGTTTCATAAAACAAAAAATGCTTAATTGATTGGGCTGCAACAAAGCTTTAAAAAATTATAAAGAGACGAAAGTTCAATGCATTTTTAATTAAAACTCCAAAACTTCACATACACCTTTTTACCTTTGACCTTTGTCTTTGTGGTTGGAGTATCATGTACAGAGTTAAATCATTTCGGCAATCATACAACAAAAGAAAAAAGCAATGAAAACAAAATATACAATAGTTAGTACGCCTATACAAATGTGTGTTCAGGAATTGAAAGCTCCATGGTGCTTTTATGACAACGGCAAGAAGTCGAGCCAAAATCTTGTATGCTATCATTGTCATCATACAAAATTGAGCCCAAACGCAAAACTATCTGCAATGTATTTGAAGACATCATTCAATGAAAGAATGATCAAAGTGACAAAATTTGTCTTCCATATTTCCCCTGGCTTGTAGGCTAAATCTTTACCTGACAAATATTTATTATGGGTTTTTCACCAAATTGTTTTGGTACCGCTGAGTAACAACAATAGAGTACAGTAATTTCCAAAGCATTTTATAGGGGTAAGATGAGAGAAAAAGTCTATGGTGTTGTATACTTTTAGAAAGGAATTTGTATAAGCTTTCAAAGTCTAGCAAACAAAATATGATTTTCGGGGGGGAGGTAATGACAATAAGCCAAGAAAGAAGTCTAGACCTTGCAAAACAAAACAAAAGACCCCATGACATTTACCGATGTATCTGTAATTGGCGGGTTTGGGCAAGCTCGCTTGCCGATGTATCGGTGAATTGGCAGGTAACGAGTTAAGTCGGCCTATGTCTCCAGAAAGAATCAACACAGTCCAGAGCTATGTGCACTGATGACATGCAAGTTGTAAGAAAAAATGAGCAGGGTCCAATATTAAAAGATTTGATTTTCTCAAAAGTTGAAGAATGTGACTCTGATCTTTCTTCCATTGACTCCTTCCTTTGTTTGGCTACTTTATCTATGTCATCAACTACACAATGATATTATGAACACAGTACATGCATAAACATAGAAAATAAATATAATTATTATTCGGCAAGTGAAATAATGAACTATGGGAAAATACTATGGGTGTTTACATATCTGTCCATTCACATCGTTGTTTATTTCAAATACTATGTTTAGTGCCATTGAAACGGATGTTATTATAATAATGATAATAATAATGATAATGATAATACACCGCACTTATATTGCGCACAGTAAGTCTATTCTTATGCAGGAAACCACTTTCAAATTATTCAAAAGGCTAAATTCAACAGTGTACAGTTTCTTTTGACCATACAATTACATCTTTTTTTAAAAGAAATATATATACAAGAAATGTGGAAGAAATAAGAAGCATAAAAGATGCGAACAGTGCTTCTCTCCCACGTGGGCTATTTCTTTCTGTTTTTCTTATTTTATTCATTTTTTCAGTCTTTCTTTGTTCCTTTTTTCTTTCTCTCTTTCCTTCTTTCCTCTGTCTTTCTGAGAGTTCAGTGGTTCTTGAGCCTTAGCGAATAAAACATTGAAAGTCCACAAATATTTATAATTATCTATCCATCCATCGATCCATCCATCCATCCATCCATCTATCTATCTATCTATCTATCTATCCATCTATCTACCTATTTATCTATATCTATATATAATCTATATATATATTTATGTGCTCATCTTTTGCAAACGAAGCTGCACCGGGTCTACTAGTATAGTATATAGACACTCACATACAAACAATAGAGAATAACAGCAGTTTCTTTGATCCCAATGGCAAGTGAGCTGACTGATATGACTAGAGGAGCCAACACAACAACAACAACAACAACAACAACAACAACAACAACAACAACAACAACAGTAATAACAATAATAGACACTATATTCATCTTAACAGGGATCATCATTTTTAAAATTCAAAAATGAATAATGACAATTATTTTGATATAATTATTATTCAGGATATCAATCAAAATAATAGTAACAACAGTCATGATAATAACAGGTGATTTATATAAATAATGCATTTCAAAGAAAGACCATAGTACGGTGTAGCATTAACAACAATACTAAACACTTGAACAAAGCCACAAAGACAAAAACAAAAAACAAAATGGCAAAAACACAAGGACAAACAAACAAACAAACAAACAAACAAACAAGCAAACATTCAACACTACACAGCATCAGTAGTCAAGGCTACATTGCTCTCAATGTGTTCATTTTCTCAAATACTGCAGTCAACTGTGTGAATTCTTTCACACAAGTTCAAGCATCAGGGCTACAGAAAATGATGTGACATACACTTGGTTCAGTCCTAAATCATGGCTGCAACCATAAATGTCTCAATGTTGCATCCATATTGGCATTATCAACTCAGACTACAATTGCACACTGCAGTCATCTGGTGCAGAGGGGTCTTGCACAATTGCATGAACAAGAGACCATTTTGAATGCCCTCTAGTCCCAGGTTGCAGAGCTAAGCTGTCATAGCTCTGTAGGTCTATAAGACCGCTAGAAGAGTGAAGAACTCATACGTAGTACCTGATAAAACAACAACAACAACAACAAAATAATAATAATAACAAGTGTATTTCTAACTTGCACTTTCCCCACTGTGTGGGCTCAAGGCGCACAATAGTAATATCATTACAATCAGTACTACTACAAATACAATGGCATACAATGGCATACAATGACAACAACAGCAACAATTCCTGTATTCAGAAGTCCCCTAGCTAAGACACTGGATTCTAAGGCATGTGCATGTAGCTATGTAAGAGGCAGGTACATTACCATGGCAACACTTGTCAACAAGGTCTACAATTCTATTGAACGAAGTAAGGCAGAGAAATAAAACGTTGACTACAAGGATATGTTCATGTGTTGTATATTTGCTATTGTTTAAGCAAAAAGCTATTACATATCTTTGTTCACAGCAGCAATAATCATAAAAGCAAGGAAAACATGATCATTTATAGTAAGTACCTTCACAACACTTTCTGTTACTATGAATTCATACACCACCCAAATGATTCTTAGCTTTTAGACATTCAAATGTTTGCACTTAATAATAATAATAATAATAATAATAATAATAATAATAATAATAATATCAATAATAATAATAATAGTAATAATAATAATAATAACAATAATAATAATAATAATAATAATAATAACAATAATAATAATAGTAATAATAATAATAATAATAATAATAATAATAATAATAATAATAAAATGTATACTGCAAGACTAAAACCCTGGCAATATTGGGTATACGTCCAACCTCAGACTGAGACATTAAACCGTACAACAACAACAACAACAACAACGTGCTCAAACACAAACACAAAAACAACAGAAATAAACAGAAAAATGGTGAGTACACACATTATGAACAATCTCAAAGCTAAATAGGCCTACAGAAAAAGAGAGAGGTCTCAATCAAAGAATGTTTCAATGGAGCCAATGACAACAGTTTACCACAGACAAAAACAGACACATATGAACAAATAAACATATTACAATTGAATTTTCCCCATAATATATTGGGCGACCAATAATTTCCGATTTACATACAGCGTATTGTCCATGTTTTATCAAGATTTCAAGTTTTCAAGATTTTTATTTGGAGCTCCAGTACAATCATACATAAGAGCAATACTAATGTGATGGAACATAATCTCGACAGTGATACATTGCAAAAACATCTTGTGTGTTCTCATGATCATACGACTTCAAACACCTTGAGCTCTTTTGATCAATTAATGTTAAAATGAAAAGAAAAGGTATATAGAACAGTTTTAAACAGAAATCTCCCCTAAGAGTGCAATCTTGTCGGGGGGGGGGGGGGGGGGGGGGGGGG
>JAUELK010214351.1:0-10513 GCA_031471215.1 Gastropteron pacificum | reverse complement strand
TCAGTTAAATCACTCTACGGGAAAGGTGCTAAATCGATGCCTAAACGCCACCATTGCTGCTGTTACAAGCTATAGTATGTTGGCGTGGGTGTCGACCAGATAGCACTACTAGTATGCCTCCTAGAAGGTTGAGAAGGCTCTAGAATGAAACAGGTCTGTCAGGTGTAATAGTGGCTGTAGAGCGGGGAAAAGCGCTACATAATAATGCTTATCTATCTACATGTATTATAAATTTCCCTTCCAAGAAAATGTAGACATAATTGCCATATTCAGGCATAGAACTCTCCAGACCTAAGAGCCTCTAAGATGGGCTGTCTTTGGTTCAGTGGCATATTTTTCCTCACAACATTACACCACTGACTGCCAGTTTGGAGCCCACCAACGGACCCCACCCCACCCTTTTCCCCTAAATACCTGGGTGTTATCATTCCATACCATGACGGATTTCCGTATTCGCGATTCTACAGCAAAAAAGTTTCTGTATTCACTTTTCTTCAAGAAGGTGTAATGGAGTGCTTACATTGACATTGTATTTATTTGTTGACAATATGACAAAAGTTGATATTGCATGTTGTGGGAACTTCATTGGTTTTTTGTTCAAAAGTGTGGTCTGAAATGCCACCTCCTGCACTGTAGGGGACCCATTTTATTTTTGCACATTTGGGTTCCGCCCACGGTCGTTTTCAGTATTGGCCAAATTTGGGAATCAAATAAAATTTGATTTCAGTATTGGGGTGTTTCAGTTGGTAACACAGACCTATATCTCCCGCTGTATCCGAGTTGTGCCTTTCAATCTCCCGTTGTATTATTGTATCGATGGACAGGTAAAAAAAAAGGGGAATTCTGGTATGGGGCCGCTATATCCATGTTCTACTGTACAAACAAAACAACAAAAATGAATAAACACGGAAAAATATATACAAATTGACAAAGAGACAGAGTAAAAGTGTACATCATAGTTTACTTTTTTCACAGTCACAGCAGTTGGCTCTGTGTTGCCTCAAAACAATCACCCTAAGATCCGATGTAGACTGAAATAATTCTGGTGACAAAATCTATCTACAGTTAGACAGTGGTGAATACACGCAAAGCCACATCACCATCATAATTTAATGAAATAATGAGGCTATGCTAATCAATGCAATCAAAAATCATATCCACTCTTCATGAAAGTGAAAGTGCGTCCCTTTGTTTCACAAGGAATCAAGAGGCATAAGTCCAAGTAAATCGCATTGAGCATATGTTTTACATCCGGAAATTCGCACAAGAAATGTGATAAATTATTATTAAACAAATCCCCCATGAAAGTAGTTTTGATGGATCTCTCCTGCTCACACTTGACTTATGATATAATGAGGGAATACTTTCTAGAACTCACCTTACACGCCTTTGCAATTTTTCTTGTTTGAGATGGAATCATACATTTTATTATTCTAAATTGAGCAGAATAAAACTTACTTCATCCCTGACAACAGAATCTTAGTTCAAAATTTGAGAACATTTTCTTCAAACAAAAAAAAAGGCTTAAAGCACTGTGTTCATTGGAATGTTTCCTTATGAAGTTCATTGTTCCTAAATTATAAAAGTCCATATTGAATGAAGTCAACATTTCTTTTAATGCAAAAAATGATTAATGTAAAAGAAAAGTGTAAAAAATGCATCAGCAAGTAAAGCAGTAAAGTTCATTCATGAAAATGGACGGAACGAATTCATAAAGATTCTTACACAGTTCAAAATATCACAGAGTACTGCATGTAGGTAAATAGTAAAATATTCACTATCTTGATCGAAAGAGTCTGTTGATTTCATAGATCAACTACCTCTATTTGTTGAATCAAGACAGAGAGGAATGGACGGCATTAATAAAATAATATTAATAATACAATAAATAATTTACAGTGTGTATAAAGACATCAGGACCAGAAAATAGGTTCTCTGTATGTCATTTAATTCAAGTCCTTACTAAAAACAAGTACCGAAGATAAAAAGGGAATCATTCTAAGTCTCAATACTTTCATTGTATAATGACATAATACGGAAAGGATTACAGTTACATTTTTTTCTGCCTACATTTATTCAGCAGTAATTTGACCACCAAAAAAAAGGATTTTCATTTAATGAAGCAAAGTCAATCAACATCAATTTCATACATATCTTATACATAAAATAAAGTGCATAGCATGCTTCCACATAGAAAAAGTACAGTAAGCCTGTACAATGCATGTTATAATACTTTTCAGTGATCACACAGTATAGTGAAATAAATGTGAAAAAAAGAAGAAAATAAACCTCACTAAAAAATTGAAACTGTATTCAGCATTAACCAGAACATTACACATTTCATGACATTTTACATCTATGTATATACCTTTATCAAATTTATTCTGATTTTCTGTCACTTCATAAGCAGACCTTGAATTTTCAAGTTTATAAATCATTTAACTGATTCTCTACCACCAGCCGCTCAAAGTGGCACGCAGTTTCTCCAATGGCTACCGAAAGCCGCTTTGAGCGGCATCGCACTAATCCTCTATTAAAAAATACCTGGTCACAGGCTGATAATTAGCTGAGCTGGTAGTGAATCAGTTAAGTCAACATTACAAGAGAATAATCATAGTATGATACAATATCAGTATATATATTTAGGCACGAGTGAAATCAGCACTAGATTCAAAAACATGTGAAGGAAAAAGCAAGTTAAGCATTTACAAAAGCCAAATAAAAGAACACAAACACACAATATACACTTCTTCCGAGTCCTGATAAAACACAGCAACAACAGCAGTAACAACAACAACTTGACATACTTGAGTAGGTACAACAAAAATAAGAATAAAGACTGAACTATCTAATCGATCTCTGATCCAGTCTCTCTTAGTTGGCAACGGAATGGTAAGTGTCTTTCGAGTCCTCGTACAGTATAACAACAACAAAAACAACATCTACTCTTCTTCTTTTCTTCTTGCTTGCTCTTCAGCACATTGCCATGAAGTAAAATTTGCAGGAGCTGTTCAGAGGTGGAGTATAAGGTTGTGGTGGAATCCAATGAGGGGGGAAGAAGTTGTTGCCTCATGTAAACATTATCTATAACAATAACAACAACTATAAGAACACCCAACAATACAGGCAACCATCTAATCATCTTTCTGGCACAGGCAAGCACAGCCTCTCTTGATCCAGTGTTGCAGAGGTCTGTTGGTGGGCAACAGGATGGCCAAGACAAAATTGGTCGAATGTCCAGTCGTTGAGAGAACGCCTTTACGTTCACTGGTCTTGTACACTGGACACTTGTAACGCTTCTCGCTCGTGTCAATCTCCTCCATTTTCTTCGGGCACAGCTGAATGACTGGCACGGCCTCGTTCAAGATCTTAGGCTTCTGCTCTTCAAGACAGCCCCTGGGGATGATAATAAAGATATTGAATCATAATGAATTCATTCATAACATACCCCTTCCTCAGGATAGTAATAAAGATATTGAATTATAATGAATTAATTCATAACACACCCCTTCCTCAGGATAATAATAAAGATATTGAATCATAATGAATTAATTCATAACACACCCCTTCCTCAGGATAATAATAAAGATATTAAATCATAATGAATTCATTCATAACATATCCCTTCCTCAGGATAATAATAAAGATATTGAATTATATAATGAATTCATTCATAACATACCCCTTTCCTCACAATTTTCATTTTTTGTTCTTCATTTGAGTTTACACCCCTAGCGACACTTTTTAGATCATATAAGAGGTGGGACCTTAGTTTGAACATCCGTCTTTGATATGACAGGGGTGGACAGCCATGAAAACTGCCCACACTACCCCTGTTCGGAATGCCCTCATCGGAATTCGAACCTGGGTCGCCTGTGTGACTGCATTGCACAATTGCATGAATAATTGGAATTGGAATTGACAATTGTTTATTCATCCATTGTCATGAACAAGCCAAAGGAAATTTGTAGGGCCCTCCAGTCCAAGACTGCAGAGCTAGACTGCCATGGTCTATAAGACCACTTGAGGATTGAATAACTCATACCTTGTACCTGATCACAACAACAACAAACAACAACAAACAACACCAACAACAACTTTGTGTTCCCACTTACTGTTCTTTGTCCCAGCGAGCGCTGTCCAGGAACAAGCCATAGATGTAGGCGCCATCTTCAGGAGCTTTCTCCATGCGGTCGTGTACCAAAATCTGTCACAAGCACAGAACAGAACATAGTTTAAACAAGATTTTCAATTTCATGAATAAAAAGTCATGCTTTTATATATTGTATTGTAACATCTGGTGTGTGTATTTTAATGTCCTCAAAGACATTTCAGACTGAGTCACATTGCGCGATTGCAAAAGTCCTCTATATATGAGGCTGCAGTCATAATTGGAAGAAGAAGAAGAAGAAAGTAAAGATCATGTTACAACGAGAGGAACTTTCCAGTCTGTAGACCTATAACCACAGTGTAGAAAAAATGTGTGTTTTTACTTGCGCTTTTATTGATGTAGTTATGTTCTTCTTTAGTTCTTGTGTTCTTTTAATTGGCCCCTTTTTGGACTTCTTTCACTTAGTGTGTTTCTTGTTACATGAATTTTTACCTCTTCATGTTGATGCTGCACTTTACGCTCTTTATTATTCAAGTTTAACTGACACATTATATACATGTACATGTTTTAGTGACTTGTCTATTCTGTATTAATTGATTGTAATGCGCATTGAGCATGCATTCATGTGAATGGAAATGCGCAATATAAATACGATGTATTATTATTATTATTATTGTTAAAACTAAACTTACTTCAAAGTCAAAGGCCAACTTGTCAATAGGGATGGTGTACTTCCTGGCAAAGTTCTGCATGACGCCCGTGAGGAAAGCCTGCGTGAAGAAGAATCCAGACACCCAGAAGTCCTCAGGCTTGCCGTGGTCATACCAGTCCTGGGGAATGGGCAAGACAGTATTATTGTAACAATAATACAAAACCATATCTTATCATTTTTTAATACCCATTCACTATCCTCTTATCGCTCTAGACTACATATTATGCATATTTTCTCATCTCTTATACTTATACGTAACTCCTGTGATTTGTCAACATTTTAAAATCAATGTATAGCAATATCATATTATCTATCCATTTATATCTACATCTCTGTAAATTGCGAACATTTTTTATATCCACTTAATGTTTTAGGCTACATGGTGAAAAAGTGTTCTCAGCTTTGTGTGTCATAATTATGTATTTTACATCATGTTGTTTGTAAATGAATTGCATGTATTTACTTTGTCATTTTCATTGTGAATTTTAACGCCTTGAGCTACTCAAGTAAAGGCAAACAAATAGAAATAAATAAAATGAATAAAATCCTATCCTCTACATGAAGCTACGACTGACCTGCAGGAACTTGAGCCTGTCCAGGAAGTCAGTGATGTAGCTGCCGAGGGGCTTGAGTGAGGGGTACGACTGTTTGGTCCACATGGCGGGCTGGCGGCCAATGAGCAGACTGGAGGCCAGTTCTTCAAGCTCGGCCGACATGACCACCAGACCCTTGATGGCCTTCTGGATGTTCACCAGAGATGTACGGATGATGGAGAGAAGCCTAGAGGAGGGAAGTTTCAAAAATATATATGAATACAGAAGAACATGTCGCAGTAAAAAGTGTCTATTAATGAAAGAGGCCATCGACGACCAGACCCTTGATGGCCTTCTGGATGTTCACCAGAGATGTACGGATGATGGAGAGAAGCCTGGAGGAACAAGTTTCAAAAATATATATTCTTTCTTTCTTTCTTCTAATCCAGCGATCGTTGAGCCCTTGCTCTTCAGTCCAATGCCATGCAGTAGTATTTTGAGGTGTTCCTCAGCTGGTCTGTAGTTGTGTTTAGGTCAGGAGATGGAGGGAGTAGCCAAAATATATATAAATACAGTAGAACATGTCGCAGTAAAAAGTGTTCATTAATAAAAGAGGCCGTTCTGGGAAGAGTAGAAGGAAAAAGACAAAATAGGAAGGCCACGAATTAGCTACCGGCAACATCAAGGAATGGACTGGCAGAGACAGCCCTGAGATTTTCATAATGATGTAACATTTTGATATAAATCATTCATGCTAATGCTATTGTTATTATGACTATACCCATGTACACAATGGTCTCAACAATCTGAATAAAGATTCATTCATTCATTCATTCATTCAATCATTCATTCGTTCATGCATTCATTCGTTCATCTACTCACTTGTTGAACCTTTCCATCTCTTGTACAAGCACAGTGTTCATGCTCTCAGCATATATGACGGGATACTTCTTGACAGCCGTCTCAATGTCAAAGTTCTTAGGGAGCTGTGGGAAGATCAAAATAGTAGTAATGATGTTGTTGTTGCGATCAGGCACAAGGTATGAGTTATTCACTCTTTAAGTGGTCCGATTGACCTACAGACAGTAGCTATGACTTTAAAAAATAGTAGTAATGATGTTGTTGTTGTTGTTGTTGCGATCAGGCACACAGTATGAGTTATTCCCTCTTTAGGTGGTTTGATAGACCTACAGACAGTAGCTATGACTTTAAACAAATAGTAGTAATGATGTTGTTGTTGTTGTTGTTGCGATCAGGCACACAGTATGAGTTATTCCCTCTTTAAATGGTTCGATAGACCTACAGACATTAGCTATGACTTTAAAACATTTTAATTATCATTATTGTGATGTGTGCTACTTGACTGTGGCCTCGAAGAATAACTTCAATGTATCATGTCTCTACTAATCTACAGATCACTACAGTGGCGGACTAGCTCAGTCGTTAGCGCGCCGGATTCGGGATCCAAAGACCTCGGGTTCGAGCCATGACTGTGGCGAGTTCCATAAACCCCTGGGAAAGGTTTTTTACCACCATTTCCTCATCCCACCCAGGTGTAAAAGGAGTACCTAGCTATAGGCATGTTTCTGCGTCACACAGGCTGCCTGTGCTTGTGTCCAATGTTTGTGATGTATTATGTTTTGTATGCGTTAGTAACTTGTCGGGGGAGTAATAGATGTAAAGCACTTTGAGCTCTCCGGAGGAAAAGCGCTATATAAATGCCATTTTTCCTTTTTTTTTGTTTACTACCGGTACATGAACATGTGAACAAACCTCTTTTTTTAGATATCTAGATCTAGTACATGTATTGGTTGAGAAAAATAAGCTACAAATTATGACCGAATAAAAAAAGGTGGGTTTCCTGTCTTAGTTTCTATCAGAAAGTCTCATTGAAGCTGTAGGCAATGTTCTACTACTACTAGATGACATTTATATAATGTTTTACCTCACTCTAGAGCAAATTCAAAGTGCTTTACAGACACTATTTCCCGGTCTATAGTCGGGTACCCATTTTACATATTTAGGAAAACATCTCTTTGCCTACCTTGGACAGAATGTCTGAGGCGATATCTGCGAGGGCCTCGTCAGTGCTTCCCCCACCCCCGCTGCCCCTCCCTTGTGTTAGAAGGACAGAGTCAAACAAGAGTCGCGTCTCTTGGAGCTCACGAGAGATGTCCACATTCTCGTGCATGCCGAAGATTTCTGGTTGCTGGGCAACTGGCAGGTTCTGCAGGTGGATGGATAGATAGAGAGACATTATCATCATCATCATCATAATCATCATCATAATCATCATCATCATCACCATCCTCCTCCTCCTCATCATCATCCTCATCATCAACATCATCAACATCATCATCACAACCATCATCACCACCATCCTCCTCCTCCTCCTCCTCCTCCTCCTCATCATCATCATCACAACAATCATCCTCATCATCATCCTCATCATCATCACAACCACCATCATCATCTATTATCTAATATTATTATTATTATTATTATTATTATTATTATTATTATTATTATTATTATCACAACACCACCATCCTCACCTTAATAAACTCCAGCACATCCTCGTAGCCTCCCTTGGTGGGGCAGTAGTAGTTGCCGCTGGGTGAGAACTTGTACTTGGGGTCGGAGACGATGGGGTCGTTGAAGAAGTCCGACAGGATGGTCAGCAGGCAGCGCCGGTCCCAGTCGTCGGTGACACGCCCGCCGTAGTTGCACTCGCCCGTCATGTAGGTGATGGCGTCGAAGGGCACATCCTCGTACTCATTGATGAACATCTGTCGGAGAAATAACGATAATAATAATGATAATATGAATAATAATAATAATAAAAGATAAGATAAGATAAGACAAAACAAGATATACTATACTGATCCAATCATGGAAATTTGGTTTGTTGGAACACAATAAACATAGTACAAGAATGTTATCACTCTTGTTGGACTAGATCAACATAGACATATCACAATGCATGACAGTGCAATACAAATAAATAAATACTTTTTGGACATGGTGCTGAAAGACTTTAGTTTTCAATAAATAGACAAATTCTTTTGTGCTTAGATTGGGACATCCAATACTTTTATAACTTGAACAACATGGAAGTATATAGAATATTGCCGTTTTCTAAAAACAGAATACGGGGGTCATACCAAAATGCAAATTTTGTGGTCTTTTCATGTCTTTTTGTGTCTTCTATTGTGTTTTCTCATCTTTTCGTTTTGCATTTTATTATGATCGAATAAAATAAGGTGGGTTTCCCATCTCAGTTTCTATCAGACAGTCTTGTTGCCTACCTGTAGCTGTCTACCAGAGATACGGAGATCAGACTTGTTGAAGCTGCAGGCAATGTTCTACTACTTCTAGATGACATTAATATTATGTTTTACCCAACTCTAGAGGGGGGTTTAATGGTTTATTTAAGGTCGGTTTTTAGGGTTCTTTGGGTTTGAACACCTTTTTCGCCGATGCTAACCCAACTCTAGAGCAAATTCAAAGTGCTTTATAGCCACTATTTCCTGGTCTATAGTCGGGTACCCATTTTACGTCTTTAGGAAAACTTCTCTTTGCCTACCTGTAGCTGTCTGACAGAGATGCGGAGATCAGACTCGTTGAAGCCGTAGGCAATATTCCAGCCCAGAGGTCCGAACTTCCTTCTCTCTTGCACCAGAGCATGGAAGAAGCACAGGCCGAACAGCAGCTTCTCAAAGTTCTGGTGCAGAAAAAGAAATTGTCATCAATTCAGTTTAAAAAGACAAAGGCCCTACACGAATCAAATAAATTGGACAATAAAGATCGCTATCATATTATATTATAAATCTCCAATTTTTAGTTTTTTGTTGTGTTGTTTATTGAAGCATAATAATAATAATAACCTCTGGGATGTTGTTCGTGACGAATTAAATGTGCAATGCCTTATTACAAAATTGATCTCAAAAGCTGACCTCAGTCAGGGCAGGGGTTGTCAAAAGAAAGCTGACTATAGGCTGACTAGGGGGAGGGGAGGTAAAGAATCAGTTGAAAAAAGCTGACGTCATTAAAGAACAGTCCCTAACGAAAGCAGAACTCACCCCTTCCCTCCCTGGGCAGCCTTTGTAGAACGTCTCGTCACTGATGGGGTCGTTGAGGTAGCTCTGGAGCAGATTTTGCCTCAGTCCAGTCGGTGGCTCATTTGTCATCTTCACTCCGTTCTGCAAAACTGTCACTGGGAACTGAAGACACAAACACACATGGCTTTGAGCATCAGATGCATCATCACAGACCCTAGATCTATGTACAAACGGGACTCGTTAACACAGTAGGTAAAGCGTTCAGCCAACACCAAGTTGTTGACCATGAGGTCGCAGGTTCGAACTCACTCCGTGCCAGCTCAAAGTTTGTGTTCACTTTTAGTGTTTTTTCAGCCCCCGGTCTCCTTGATAGGTGGGACCGAGGACCTAATCTTCTTGGATAAGGACGATAAACTCGGAGGTTCCGTGTGCACGTTGCGCACGTTAAAGATACCTTGTCAGTTTGAAATCAATGAAAAGTAGGCCAGTCATGGCTGCTGTCCAGGCAAAATTAAAAATTGAAAAAAAACGAACAAACTATCACCCCCCAATGGATCAATCACAACTCATCATTGTTGTTGTTGCGATCAGGCATAAGTTATGAGTTATTCACTCTTCAAGTGGTCTTAAAATAGACCTACAGATCCATGGCAGTCTAGCTCTGCAACCTGAGACTGGAGGGCCTTCAAATTGGCCCCTTGTTCATACAATTGTGCAATGCAGTCACAAGACTCAAAGGCATTGCAGACTGAGTCACATTGTGCGAAAGTCCTCTATATAAGAGGCTGCAGTCATAATTGAAAGAAGAAGATCAAGAAGAAGACCCCTCCGGACCAATCACTCATCATTGAGATCACATTAGGAGTTAGGAGAGGTCAAGTAGGAAATGAATAAAAGCACCAAGTAAACCATGTTTATGCCCTAATGGATCAATTATCACTCATCATCTATGTATAATCGAGCTAAGGCCGAATGTTTTCACGTAAAAGGCTTTTTTCAGGGCCACCAAGAAATTCAATAAAAATAAGAGCTGCATTAGGAATTATGTACAGGTTTACATGGACACACTTAGAATGACGAACTATATTTGGTTAAT
>JAUELK010214240.1:0-10513 GCA_031471215.1 Gastropteron pacificum | reverse complement strand
TATATACTCTGTCATTCTCATTGTGATATTGTAACGCCTTGAGCTACTCAAGTAAAGGCGAAAATGCAAATAAATAAGCTTAGTTGATCAGTATTGCCACATACGACAAAGAGACAATCGATGCTTGTATTGTTGTGCCCAACCATTTTACAGGATTTTCAAAATTTTTCAAAATTCTGCAGCTGATGCCGACGAAATTCCACCCATGTCAGCGGGGAAAAAGGCTTATAGTAGACCCATAGGCCTACATCCACGACCATAGTCGGCATCGCTACATGATCTCTCTAAACTTCATTTTGTTCCCCATTAACCAACCCTGATGAGATATGAGATGTCAACATCGCTAGACGAGCAAGAAATGAAACCCGACGATTCTTGAATCTCCGTATCAAATCTTAATCGGCCTTCTAAGTGTTCTCGATTATCTCTATGATGTTTGACGGCCTTCGTGCGTGCTGTTAATGTTACCATTTGTCTGTAGGCCTACTACTACCAGTAATCACCATAAAGGTAAATAACAGCAATAAAGGTACAAACCACCCAAAGTCATACTTAATTGTTCTTTTATCATAGGATCTTTTAAAACGCTAATCTGGATATAATGGACATTTCGCTCCAGTCCCCTCGTTCTTGTTACAACAGGATTCCACTGTACTAAGTGAACCAGTGTACAAAGCTTTGACTATTCCGCTGACATACCTTCGGAATAGTGAAACAGTGTACAAAGCTTTGACTATTCCGCTGACATACCTTCGGAATGGTGAAACAGTGTACAAAGCTTTGACTATTCCGCTGACATACCTTCGGAAAGGTGAAACAGTGTACAAAGCTTTGACTATTCCGCTGACATACCTTCGGAATGGTGAAACAGTACAAAGCTATGACTATATACCGGTGCTATACCTGACATTTCCACAATTTTGTGGGCATTACTCGAGGCATAGAGGGAAGGATTGTTTGCGTTTTCAAACACAGACTGCGTGTGTTACAGACCCTGTTCATGTGTACACAGGAGGCAGGAACAACTCTGCATCGGTGATTTAAATCTCAAACTTTTATGTCACCGGAATAGTCGTGGCCTTATAATACTGATAGCAATAGTACATATATTACGATTTGTAGTTGTAGCTTGCTTGCAGCTTCATCAAGGCTAGAGCAGCAAAAAGATGGAGGCCTACATGTACACATGTTAAGTTGTTTGCCTTCAAAATTCAACATACATGTACATATGTTTCAATAGTTGTTTTTTAAAATGTAATATGTGTTCACTCCAATCCTATGAAACGTATAAATCTTAAATGTTGCGTTAGGAAAATTCAAAAATAAATTACACAGTAACCACTGAATATTCTTAGTTCAATGCACATGATTCCAAATACTGAATGATATTGATCCACATGATCAAGCAAGGTTTAGGACATAATACAAAGAACAAAGAAGGATGAGCTTTGCCACATTTCATTTAGTGAGAGATCTTGTCCCTGGTCATGTTGCAGAGTCTCCAAGGGTGCCAGTGGTCACACCAGTGGGCTTTAGAATCCTGGAGAGCACACAGTCATTACTGCAAGGGATTGTTTGGGTCTAAATAGGAGGACATAACATAACAACATGTCCGAACCAAGATTTTGGAGCAGTCGCAGCTACTGTTTCAGATGGTAAAGGCTTCATTTGTCCTGAACAAAGTAGTGGAAGATCAAGATATTGTGTTCAATATACAGTTTTAAAAATAATTGCACAATTGACCATTGCTTGCTTGCCAAACTTACTTCCTGATCAGTAGTGTCTTTTCCACTTGCTTCCTATTCAACTCTAGATCCTAGTCAACCACATTTGTCCTTTCTTCTTCATTTTTGCACTTTATCAAATCATATTAAAAAAACACACATGTGCACATCCACACACACACAGCCACATACACACACACAAACAAAAACACACACACACAGCCACATACCCCATTCTGAATAGTCTAATGAACAGCACACATCATAAACATTGCTTTACACACACACACACACACTTTATTCATAATACTCCGGGCAAGTGTAAATTCTTGGGGCTTAGTCCATGCTTCCATTTTAACTAGAGCCTAGACTTTTGTCCTTTCAATCTTTTGGGGGAATTGCGTTACAAATTGGACACAACATGCTTCACAGACAGATCAAATAGTATTGTTTGCACTCAATTATCAAGCATGGTTTTGGCCCCTGAACTTATGATGCAAAGAAGTTTTGAACACACATAGAAAAATACAGAAACGAATTGAAATGAAACAATAATTCTCCTGAGAGCTTTGCAAATTCATGTAAAATAATTAAAAAAAAAAAAAAAATAGCCCATTTATATAGCGCTTTTCCTCCGGAGAGCTCAAAGCGCTTTTACAGCATATAAGTGTTAGTAAGCAAAACAATTGAATAACAGTTACATATTTTTGTCTTCTCTTCACAAGATTTTTTTCTATCAGAGCTGTTTGAAAATACTTGAAAATGAAATTCTATGAAGAAATGGAATGTGGTAATAATATCATGTTAGTGTTATGTGTACATGCTGCCTTATGGAAAAATGGTGAATAGTGCTATAGTCAAGACCCTATACTGTCACAGAGTCTTTGTTTAGCTTGGTGTAAAATGAGGAAGACTTGCCTAGAAAAGTCATCTTTCTTTTTTTTCTTCATAAGGTGGCATGTAAAAAGGTTTTACTTATACTACATGTACTAAAATAACCTTGAACGATTCCGCCTTGTGCAAAAGTATTTGTACACCAAGGCAGCCGCTACGAGGACGAAGACAATCAAAGATATGTGCATGTAAGTCCAGGGCTGCTCAGGGAAGTAAGCCTCCGTCTCGTGCACACTGTGTGTCAGTCTGTAAGACACCATGTGCTCGGTCCCGATGGTGTACTGTCTGCCACGATTCAGAATGATGCTCAAGGCAGACATGTCATATCTGTGGCAGCCTGTGGTCCTGGGCATGCGGATCTCAAAGCATCCTGAGTAGATGGCGTTCCTTGGGTGGATGCAGTCCACGTTGAGGGCACACTTGATCCACGGCTTCATCAGCTCCTCCCACGTCTCATCAGTCTTGTACAGCACAATGGCCTCGGGACTGAGTAGGCTGCATTCTTGGAACGTGCAGCGTTCCTCCTTGAAATGCTTGAACATGTCCAACTCTGTGTAGGCAAGTAGCGGGGTGAAGGTCAGGTAGTCCCATAGGAAGTAGCTCCGAGAACCCCTCATGCGCAGATAATTCAAGGACGTCGGGTTTTTGAACCTCGTGGTTGGCTCGAGATACATGACTGCGCCAAACTCCAGCAGCATGAGTTGTAGGAGGATGGGGCGCCAGGCATAGCTGTAGTAGGAGCTCACGTGGCTGGGGTAGCTGGCATAGTCAAAGTCTCTCACTTCACACTCACAGTACTTGCTCATCTGCCGACGGAAACATCATTCACAAGATTTAGAGACATTAACAATGAATCTGAGCTACATGGTGTGAACAACACATTTTATCTTCTGTGCTTTTGTCAATAATATATCATATATAAATGTAAAGCAACATACCATTTTAGTTTCAAATGAAAATCAAGAAATGTTTTGAAATAACTAGTGAGTAGTCTCGACAGTTGATAGTAAGAATACACAGAGAACACAAAAAAGGGATGGACCGTAACTTATTCACTATGACGTGCGAAATTCCGTCACAACCATTTTGGAGGTAGCGTGTAATTACAACCACTATTATACATCCATACCACCTTTTTTTCTTCCTGTCTACCTTATCAAAAGGAAGTAAGAACTCTCCAATTTGAGACATACGATTCACTGCTCTTTCGAAAGTCATGTTATTTTTCATTTGCTGCTTTAGCATGAAAAAAACAAAACCATTTGGCGTGAATGTATGGGGCACGGAAAAAAAAAGTCTAAACTGAAAAAATATGACTTAGTGAATGAGTTAAATAAAGACTGGTCAGTTTGGGAGAAACAATCACATGCTCCCATCTTAGGTCAAAGGTCATGCTCAGCTAAATATGACTTGTGTCTTTTTACAACTTCAAGTAAGGGAATCTGATCTATTGCTAAACACAAGTGCAATGTTATTTAAACATCATTATTTTAATGAGAGATAAAGTCATAATAAAAATGTTGTTGTTGTTGCTGTGATGCCAGTCACTATAGGAATGTTAACAACTACCTTCTTTGAAATTGAAATACAACGTACATTGATTTGGATTTGAGAGTATTTTCTAATCCACCACCAGGTGTACTCTTGGAAAAGGTACTTTGTCATCACTTTCTCTCCTCATCCAGGTGTAAAATGGGTACCCGACTATAGACAGTGAAGATCTTGTTAGTATGTTGGTATGAGCGCCGGGCACCGACCAAGGCAACACTACCAGTATGTCTCCCAGGAGGTTGAGAAGGCTCTGGAATGCATCAGGTCTGTCGGGGTAATAGTGGCTGTAAAGCGCTTCAAGCTTGCTGTAGAGCGGGGGAAAGTGCAATATAAATGCTATCTATGTCTATTATATCAATCTTCAACAGTAAAATGCTTTAAAGAGTTTACCAGCTCTCTTTGCTTTGTTGTCATTCCAAAGTCGTAGATTATGAGGCGCACATCAGACTGAGTCGGCCTGATGTCTTCTATTATATGACGTATAAGGCCTTGAGCCTGAAAGCAAAGCATAACACACATGTAATGACAAAGTACTTATGTCGTGCATAGTTAAAATAACAATAATAATAGTAATAATAATAATAATGATACAAATAATAATAATAATAATGATAATAATGATAATAATAATAATAATTCATTTTCTGCTCAGATGTGTTCAAAAGGAAAAGGAGTATCAAGTAGTATAATTTACAGTTGCAAAATAATTTGTAAATGTACTAGCACATGTACCTGTAAAAGAAATAAGTACATTTTTGTCGATTCAAGGTGTGGAAATATCTAGTAATCAACAATCGAAAACCTCTAGTCTACTTGTCACCCCAATACTGGTACAGTTTAACCATGTTCTCTACCAAACATGTTATCTTTATCATACAAACTTAGTCCATGGCCAAAGATCTCAGCATTATCAAACAAATCAATAACAAAAACACTTTTCTCTGTGTACACAAGAACCTCAGCTTTTAACATGCAAGGATGAAATTGCCATTAAGGACGTCAAATTACCACATTTTGAATAAGTGGCATTTTAGATTACATAATGTTTTTGTTTAGAATCATAAGAATTATCAGCCATTCATATAGTAGTCGTTTGGTTACACTTCCAAGTGAACAGTAATTACTATAAATAGGCCACTATACAGAATACTTACAAAGTCAAAGAGATGAGAATTGACAGCAGTGACTAGGGGAGGTAGGTGCTCGGATTCCATTGGAAAGTCAGGTACATCAGGCTTGAATTTCAGGCGGGCAAGATAAGCACTGGCATCTCCAACAGTATAGTTGTCCACCTTAAGGACACAATAAAGGTAACAAACATCTCAGAGAATGTCTGCAGGACACAACAAAGGAAACAAACATCTCAGAGAATATCTGCAAGACACAACAAAGGAAACAAACATCTCAGAGAATATCTGCAGGACACAACAAAGGAAACAAACATCTCAGAGAATATCTGCAGGACACAATAAAGGTAACAAATATCTCAGAGAATGTCTGCAGGACACAACAAAGGTAACAAACATCTCAGAGAATATCTGCAGGACACAACAAAGGAAACAAACATCTCAGAGAATATCTGCAGGACACAATAAAAGTAACAAACATCTCAGAGAATGTCTGCAGGACACAATAAAGGAAACAAACATTTCAGAGAATATCTGCAGGACACAACAAGGGTAACAAACATCTCAGAGAGGATCTGCATACATACAAAGCATGTGACTACATATCATAATATCATATGACAGAAATTTAAGAAAATGGTTTATTGGTAGGCCTATTATTAGCTGACTATAGGATTCAAATACACCAACTCAGTTAGTAACTGCACTTGTACAGGATTTTATTACCATGTTGTTGTTGTTGTTGTTGTGATCAGGCACAAGTTATGAGCTATTCGCTCTTCAAGTGGTCCAATAGACCTACAGAGCCATGGCAACCTAGCTCTGTAACCTGGGACTGGAGGGCCTTCAAATTGGCCCCTTGTTCGTGCAATTGTGCAATGCAGTCACAAGACCCATCCAAACCAGATAACTGCTATGTGCAATGCAGTCATTGAGTCGAAGCTACCAATATTGATACAACACTGAGACATTTACTTATACATGTATAAAAGTATGACCCAAAAACGGAACACGAAATATTTTTCCATATAAAAGTAAAAGTGTTGCCAAAAAATTGAACATGGTGTACAACATGGGGGTGCTGTAAGAAAGAATATATGCTATGAAAAGTTGACACCCTACCCAGGTGCTAGGCCTATCGTAACACGTCAAAATGGATGTCTGACAAAGTCATGGCAGCATGTGGACCCAGGTGTGCTGGTTTGGAAACTACAAATTATTTTCTACCCCGTTCCTTTTTTCGGAACACGACGTACTTTGATGGTTAATAAGCCAGTTGTTTTATGTCTCTAGTTATAACAGTCAAAGTACAAATATCCTCACATTATGTTAGTTCTAACAAAAACAAAATGACCGAACACTATTTCACTTTGATGTCCGCTTAAACCACTATTTGCTCTTCATCATGTGAAATTCATCTTGAAAAGAACAATAAGCTATGGAGTGGGACTCACCACTTTCATGTTGATGTCTTTGTCTTTATTGAAATGTGTGTTGCAAGGTCCGTCTAAATCCTCCTCTTGCCTGATCCGAGAGTAGAGAAGTCCATAGGAGATCACATAGTACACAAGAAGGGAAATGAAAACCCAAAGCATAAAAGAAGCAAAGAAAATGTTGATGGTCAGAGGAAATGCTGCTCTTGCTGCTTTTTTCTCATTTTCAAAAGAGAATTTTGAGTTTTGCTTTGCTGTGAGCTCGTCATCTTTCTTTTCCTCTGCCAGTTTTCTCTTTGAAGGCTGTGGAAATGAAGGAGAGCACACATTTCATTTATAAGATAGGTAAGATAAGATGATTCTTTATTATCCTACGAAGGTAAATTGGTTTCACAATGCTCTGAATACTTTCACAAACAAACAACAAAGTACACTTTTTATTGTTAAAATGTTGTGACACTTTAATCGCATGTGACAAATACGCATACCAGTACACATGTTCTTTTCTCTAAATCATTATAATAAAGGAGAGCGAATTTCATTTATTCATTTTTGTTATGCTTAGTTCTTATTTTCAAAAGAAGAAGAAGAAAGAGAAGAAGAAATCATTGTTTTTAAACCATAATTACAAGTCAAGGACAATCTACATGCATAGGCAACATAGATGATATGAGATTGTGGTGATAATGAGCTAATTTTTGTATTGTAAATCCCATTCATCTAAATCAGTGGCTCTTAGCCTGGATTTGAACCCTAGGGGGTGCAGTGAGTAGGTTTTAGGAGTCATATGGAGCCTCCACCACGGAGGTCAAGACGTATCTGACTCCTCATAATTCACTACAAAAGGGTTCAGAGAATGTGAAACTGGTGGGGTTCTTCTTCTTCTTCCATTTATGACTGCAGCCTCATAATAGAGGACTTTTGCAATGTGACTCAGTCTGCAATGCCTTTGAGGATATTGAAATGCACACACCAGATGTTACAATACAATGTATAAAAGCATGACTTTTTTTCATGAAAATTAAAAATCTTTCTTTAAAACACTGGTGCATGTTTTTTCTATACGTTCATTATATACAACAAAGTTTTCTTAAAAGATAAGATATATGTAAGTAGTTTGCCTGCAGCCTTCTAGTGGTTGGCCCTAAATGTGCTCATCATAGTTAGTTCTCAAGGTCACAGACCTGAGTTTAATCTTTAAGAGGTTGGTATTTGTAGTGTTTTTAAGCTCGCTTGGCATACTATTCCAAAGTCTAATAGCGGAAGGGTAGAAAGAATGTAAATGCGTGTTAGTTCTGTATCATTCATCGAAGTTCAGAATAACTGTTCTAGTTCTAGATGAAGGAGGCCACTACCATATAGATCTAGATCTAGACAACTTTGAGAGTAATGTCAATAATTGTTTTTAATTTTTTTTTTTAGCCATTTTTTACTCTAGACGTCGAAAGGCTGAGCCGTAAATTTTAATCATGCGCGTTGGAGTACTACTCAAGTCTGAGTGATCCAACGTACTGGAAGTGGAAGAAGGACATTAAGAGCTTGTAATTGTACAATACACATGTAGTAAGCCAATAGAAGCCCTAGTGCAAAAAAGGCAACTTACCGAAGCTGTTAAGGCCTTTAGACTGGTCAAGTAAGAATTCTGCAACTGTACTAGATTATGGTTCATTGTGGTTTTGTATTGGTTCAGCTTCACCAACTAAAAATCAGCAGATAGTAACTATATCTATGTGGGCCAAGGAATGTAACTCTTCTTTCAGCATAAAACAAGTGCTGTGTCCTAGCATGTGAGTTGGAAACAATCGCCAGAAAAGCTTTGTTGCTATTGAACACAGATCTACAGTCTAATTTTGATCTAGATCTGGCTCCGTGTTTTAGTTGCTTTTATTCATTGTTGTCTTCTATAGTAGGCCTACACTACCGGCACTCTGTAGGCCCTAGCCTAGATCTACAAACAACCTAACATACACAAAATGTGAGCCTATGGCTTGGAATCTAATCTAGATCTAGCAGATCCAGAATTGATCGATCTTGATCTTTCCAATTCAACCCGACCGAGATTCTGATGGAGAAAAGTGTAGATCGTTGAGATAGATGTCTAGGCCAAACACAATCATTCACCGCCGAACAACAACATGTGATTTGGATTTATTTGGAATGTTCCACAACCGGTAGGCCTATCTATAACTTTAGGGCTGGAAACTGGAAAGGCATGAACAAGCACGCTGAATATAGACTAGAGCTGGTTGGAGCCAGGTAGCATGGTTCCACGCTTACAGTGTTGACATGCGGCTGTTGGTGACCTGCTTTACCCTCGCCTCGCATACCTCTCTCGTGTGCGGGCATTGTTTACACTCAGGATTGTCGCCTGGCAACGCTTGTGGTCGTACTATTTTGTATTCGCATTGTTTTGTTCGTCTATTTTTGTCTGCATGTACCACACAAACAAATAATAATTATGCAAAATGATGTATGTAGGCCTAGGCTAATTATTACCCTTTTAACAGTAATGCTGATAAAGGATAGCATAGAAACAGCACATGTGATTGAACCCTAGATCGTGGTCAAAGTGCTTTACATATGAGAGCTAATAGAAGAATAGAATAACCTAATAAATTTAGCTCATGTATTATCTATCTAGATGTCTAGATCTAGATCTATTAAACATGTAGTATGAAGTTAAGAAAGAGAAGAGTACTCTACTACTACTAATACAATGTCGAAGGCCAATGTAGCTCTGTGAGTGGACCGGTTGGTTAGACAAGGGACGCAACACAAACAATGCACACCCGCGTTTAAGTGCAACACTAAAACTTTTGGGGATGCGCATATTCGACAGGTTGATGTTGTTTTTGTATACAATGCACGGAGATGCGCAGGGTAGGCAGAGATGTTGTTTCTTGTCCAAAAGTCTTGCTTAGGGTTACGCTGGTCAAAGTAAAGGGCACTTCTTGGTCATGGTAGTTGGTAGTGGGTTATTTTTTAGATGCAAAAGTCTTGAGGTCACGGTCACGTGTGTCAGACAGAAGGCCACTTCTGGGTCTTTGTCGCGATTTTCGGTGCTGGTAAATCTTAATTATGAGAACACACACACGATGGGACACCCCCAAGAACATACACAACCACAACCTGTGTACCATTAACTACAACATGTGTACCATTAACTACAACATGTGTACCATTAACCTCAACATGTGTACCATTAACCACAACATGTGTACCATTAATCACAACATGTGTACCATTCACCACAACATGTGTACCATTAACTACAACCTGTGTACCATTAACTACAACATGTGTACCATTAACTACAACCTGTGTACATGTGCGTTCTTGGACACTAGGCATCTGCACCAACTGACCATGCGTGTGGTCTGACCATTATGCTCCCCAATGGCGTAGATAAACCAGGGTGTGTGTAAACAATTGCATGTATGTTAGCAGCAAATCGTCTCAGTTGGTTGGCGCCACGAGTGCACGTGGCAACGTGAGTGTACAACTGAAATGAGTGTAAAGCATAGATGTACTCTATAGTATAGTATAAAGAGTATCTCTATGGTGAAAAGTTAAAGTGTAGCCTTGGTCAGTTCCAGGCTCAGAGCAGGTAGCAGCACACACAGTGACACACACAGCACACACAGTGACACACACACACAGTGACACAAACAGCACATACAGTGACACACACACACAGCACACACATTGACACACATCACACACACACACACACACAGTGACACACACAGTGACACACACAGTGACACACACACACACAGTGACA
>JAUELK010214129.1:0-10515 GCA_031471215.1 Gastropteron pacificum | reverse complement strand
CCCCCCCCCCCCCCCCCCCCCACACACACAAACACAGCAAAGGCAACTGTGGAAGAGACATGTTATTTGCTCGTTATCCCGTATCGTTTCCCACTTACAGACAACAGTAATGTTTATATAGGGGGAAAAGGTAATGAAGTATTATGCGTAGCCTCTGGTGACAATAAAAAAAAAAAGATGGGTTATGACACACAACTAACCTGCACATGTACTTTGCATGCAGTGAGAACAAAAGTACAGGCCCAAAAACGTCCGATTGTTTGATGAAAAGGAGGAAACAGAGAAGTGAACAAGTAGACAAATATTTGGTTAACCACAGCGACATTGTTTGGGCTCCCGCGGTTAGTGTTCCTCATTGCCTTACTTCTCACAGAATGTCGTTAATGATGTCGCCGCACCAGGTACATATCATCCCTTTTCTCTTCTACTATTTCAGGATAACGATAAGTTCATTGCGTAACACTTAGGGCAATAACCCCTTCCGCGGCCCCTTTAAGCCAATCCGCTCAAATTGGCCTCTTAGTTGGATTAAGTTGATTATGTTTGTTGTTGTTTGCTTCATGTACAAATTTGGGGCTTAAAAATAAACGGTTTTACACTATGTTTTCGGTGTCGCAAAAATGCTGGTGACCGCGACCATATTGAACATGGCAGGTTGCAAAAGGAGAAAAAAAAAGAAGATATTGCATACCAGTCTGTGGCAAGCCCATTAATCTGTGTGAATTGGAGATGATCCTCGATCCCCACACCTGACAACTGTCATGTTTTCCTCCCAACAATACAATTACAGCCAAACGTGGTTCTTTGTTGAAAAATGTAAATGAAACGAAATGTTTTATTGGATGGTAAATATAGGAGCGCCATTTTTCAAAAAATTCTCAATAGAAATCCAATATTTAACTCGATGTTATCCCATAGAATTTAAATGTCTGGAATAATAGGATCTGTAAAATGACACGATCGACTCTGAAGTAGAATTTGCTGAAAGTCTCTGCTCTAAATTACAGGCGTTAGATACACTTTTGCTGAATATCAACATCCTCGATGCGTCTCGTGTTGAAGGTCCTCCAGTCTCAGGTTGCAGAGCTAGGCTGTCATAGCACTTGAAGGATGGATAGCCCCAATCCAATGTCTGATCAAAACAACAATAACAACAACAACAACAGCAACAACAACAAACTGTTGTATGCCATGACTGTCTTGACTGTCTTCAGCAGGTCTTAAGTCAGAAACAAACATTCAACTTTAGTGGATATGCCCTGGGATAATATCTAAAAAGATAGATAATTGATTATAATGGTATATGAAAGAAGGGGTAAATGTGTCTTGAAGGCTGAAAATGTCGCTTTGACAAGACACGATATTTTCCACTTTGAAATGTCACTCTGTTCCATGCGTCCATTATATTACTCTGGTGTCCCATAATCAGTCAGGGAAGAGGAGAAGTGAGGCATTGTTTCCGGGAAGCAATCCTGTCCTATTTCCGTCTAGCTCACCTTTCATGGAGTTAGACAAAAGAAGGTTCTGACGCCAGTAAAACGTGTCAATGTCTTCAACATCAATTAGTGTTTTAGAAAATATTATATTCTTTTTTTTAATCTGAAACAAACAAAACTATTTTACACAACTTTATCTCAGAACGTGGTACTAAACGCCCACATTAAAACTGACACTGGGTCGTAACTGTATCGCCGCTGAGCTGAGTTCTTTGTGAAGCGACTGTACTCTGCATTTCCTCCTTTGGGTATTGAAATGAGATCGCCGATGGGTTAAATATTGAGTGTTATTTAAGGGTTGTATTCAATGTGTTTAGTACAAGTCACGTACCACATAATGGACTCTTCATATGAGAAGCATTATGTTGCTGTCAAGGGCAACCGGCCTACAGTACAAGTTATTTGAAACCATCCGCATCAACAACGTCAGAGAATGGGGTCTCATATTATGTAAACGCCCACGGTACCAAAGTATAACAAGATAAAATGCAGTGCTTATTCGTCATACAGTATGGTATGATGAATAAGTATTAGGCCCTTGTCCGTCATACACACATACGACGATGCGATCAGTTTGGTAAGTGCTAAGGGATTGGAGATTTTCCCCTAGAGAGTTTTGTTTAACAGGTCCTCCTATGTTGACACTTAGGATGCCCCAAATAAGGGTGTCAGGTCAAACTGCACAGGCAAGTTACAACATCATTCACTTACATCAACAGTAGGAGTCAAATTTGTTCCGACCTACGCGTTATTGGGTTTGGTTACATCTTGTCTGTGATTGGCTGAGAACGCCCATTTCGTGGTATGACGGGTAAGGGCTGCCAAATAAAATTGAAAATAAAACCAGTCTACCATCAACATGTTTATGTGACCTTGAGCTCGATATTCCAGCCCGAATTGAGAACCAAAAAGTGGCCATGGTGTCGTTGTTCGACATCATTACCCATGCATACGAGTTTGTAACATTTTGTGTTCGAGTTTAGTTTGACACTCCTAGCGACGCAATTAGGTAAATAAAGAGGTGGAACCTACGTTACAACGTCCGTCTCCGACAGGAAGGGAATGGATAGCCATCGAAACTGCCCAGACAACCCATGTCAAGACTCCGGGTGGTCAGCTTGGACACCAAACGATTTCTGCAGAGCGGGGGAAAATGTTGTATAAATGCTCTCTACTATCATCTGCTATTAGAAAACAACACCCATTCACATATTTACTGCGCTGTACCTCGAAGCCAATTATCGTTTTCTTTTTTCTCTGAATAGAATACGCAACCTCTTTGCCTAACAGCCAGGACTTACACAAGAGTAACAACCTGTTTGCTCACGTTGGAAGTACTCAAATACAAGATATAAAAAACACCTGCAAAAATAAGCAAATACTCTGCGGTGTTTTGTGACTATTGACAGTTGGAATCCAAGTTTCCTACATAGTCATTCTTATTTCTATTCCGTATACTGATGGTTTATATGAAGAAGTGTGTATTGGTGTTAGTCACACATTTCAGTTTCTCTTCTCCGCCGTACACATAGTTTACGACATGTACATTTTGGGAACTGGGTCACATATTTCTTTCGTCACTAACCAGCCAGTCATGCAAGCTGTACCACGACACCATGTCTTGCTGGTTATTTTATTTTAGTTAATAATAATAATAATAATAATAATAATAATAATAATAATAATAATAATAATAACAATAATAATAATATTAATAATAATAATAATAATAATAATAATAATAATAATAATAATAAGCGTATTTATAACGCGCACTTTCCCCATTGTGTGGGCTCAACTAGTATTACTACAAATACAATGGCATACAATGACATGCACATCAAACTTAGAGCACAAAACTCATTCAACCAAACTACTATAAAATCAAGACAAAAAAAAAATGAAAAATTATCATCAAACCTCTGATAACAGTATCATCATTGGGAATAATTCTTAGTCAAAATATTTTGTGAACAGAAATGTTTTCAACTTTTTCTTGAATACCTGTAAGCTGGTTTGGTACCTAAGTTCCTCGGATGGCCCATAGAAGGAAAATATTCTCCCTCCATATTTTTTTCATTTTTTTTTTCAGGGAGACTCTTGGTGTTAAAGCAGTTTCATATCAAGCGACACAATTAGGTCATATAGAGGTGGGACCTTTTAACGTCTGTCTCCGATAGGACGGGAGTGGACAGCCATATCAACTGCCCCACACCACCTATCCCCATAATCCCTCTGAGGAATTCCAACCCGGGTCACCTGCCTGGAAAGCAAGCTCGTTAAACCGTCATGTTTTGTGTTCAAGTTCAAGTAAATTGGAAACTCAGGCTTTAGGTAGTACAACACAAGGATGTGGATCAGTGAGTATGAGAATAAATTCCTTTTTGATCACCAATCTACTTTGTACGAATGTGGGTGGTGTTTCTGACTACTGTTGAGTGGTTGTATCCTTTGATTATACTCCCAAGTTGATTTGTTCTACCCAGTTTTAGCATTCTTCATCACATCTATTGATGGCCTCATTTTAAGGACTAATAATGAGTTGTGGCTTTGTTCAATAAACCTAACCGTAATAATGAATCGGTTTGGGTTCAGTGCGAATGAACTGGGTACAGTTTGAATGTATCTTTAACACAGCCAGACGTGCGCGCCAAAGTTTCTAGGCCTATAAAGTTAGTTCAAAATGGATAGGTTTTGGTTCAGTGTTAATGTGTCTTTATCATAATGTTTTGTAGCGAGGCCTTCTCACTGAAGTCTGTGGGCCTATACAGTTGTGGATTAGTTTAATATACCATGAGACTGTAGGCCTTTAGTGAATGGACAGGACCTTGGTGGGTGACAGACGAGGTTTGGGGACTTTTGTGATTAACTTTGACACTTTACCGTAGGAAACATTAATGAGGTAACGAAGTTCTATACTCTTACTGCTACTGCTCTGTCCCTCTATGGGTATGGCCCTCTACATATTCTTTTAGTTACCTTCCAAACCAAAGTCTGAATAATTCACTTAATGTACCTTCGCAAACCCACCTGAGCTAAACAAAAATAAAAAATAAAAATGTAAATGTTCGTTATAGACTACACGTGATGTCCTTGAAAATAGACTGGGATGATAATACATACAACATATTTAGAGGTTTTGTTAAAACTGCGTAGTTGTAGTGTTTTGTTGCACATCAATTCTATGGGTGGTCTCATATCTTCCTATTTTGAAAACCAGGGAACCTAAGGAGACAAGCATTTTTGCCATTTAGATGACGATGTTGTTTACCCATTCAACTGGAATGAGACCAAAGACATCTAAGCTTCAACACATTTTTATCTTCTAATAATACGAGTACTAATTCGGCACGTTTTCAACTTAAAAGGCAAGAAGGAAATTCCAACATATCCAATTATGAGAGTACAGCAGTACTGTATTTTTGTCCGAGCCACTAAATATGGCAGTAAAGGTCTGTGTGCTTCAAAACTCGTTAAACAGTTTCATAACGTAAGGAAATTCAAGCTTTGCATTGTTTTCTGGTTGAAATTACATATTTATTGTTCTGGCTGCTGTAAGAAGAACAAAAAGCTTGCTGTCAATAAGTCTGGATTACCGAATGCCTGTTAGGTGAGTACTGGAAAGTGAAAAGTGATACCCTTTTCTTGATCGAGACATGTTAAAGAATGATATTCAATGACGCTGCTATAAATGGTGTTCTGACCATCACGATTCTACTAGGTTTTGTTTCTAAAGGGCTTGATTGGGTTGCATATTTTTGTTCAACAGACAACTGCTGGAAACGAAAGTGGATTGGTCTGAGACCAGACACGTAGCTGTAAGATGAGCTCTCATAGAAACACAAGTTTTGCTAAAAACCACATTATCTTTTGGTCACACAGACATAGACTCATTAGGGCGGTGGTTAAGGTTACCAGGCATCTTGTTGTCCATGAATGCGGCTGATAAAGTGACAAAGATACTCCTTGTTAGGCCACTGGTACGGCCAACTGTACTGAAAAATAAATGTCCAACTCACACACACACAGGAATAGGTGACGTCACATAGAGCACATTAACACACAAGGGGACATAAACGCACATAATGACATCAGTATCAACATTGGTAAACACAATACATAATTGGTTATTTTCCATTAGTATGCACATTTATTACAGATGCGTTGTAGCAATGACTCCGTTCTGTCGGGTTAGCAACACTTTTTTTAAAGCGTCTTGAGTCTGTCGTTGATAATAACCGTGGGCAAATTACACCGTTATTTGTCTTCTCTTCTGTATACATAATACTCTGAAATGACAGCGAAGTACTGAAGCATCTAAACAATTGCCATCTTTTCTTTGTCAATTGATACAATGAAATTGTCTTGAAATGTAGGCTTTACCCCCGGGGGTTGTTTGTGTTTGTGTGTGTGTGTGTGTGTGTGTGTGTGTGTGTGTGTGTGTGTGTGTGTGTGTGTGTGTCTGTCCGTGTGTGTGTGTGTGTGTGTGTGTGTGTGTGGTCAACTTTTATGGATGATGTCCCTTTGTGTGTGTGTCTGTGTGTGTGTGTGTGTGTGTGTGTCTGTGTGTGTGTGTGTATGTGGGTGTGTGTGTGTGTGTGTGTGTGTGTGTGTGTGTGTGTGTGTGTGCGTGCGTGCGCGCGCTCCTGTGTGTGTCTATGTGTATACATGTTTTTAGGATGTGAATCTATAATTTGTAACTATCTAAGATAAAATACGATTTTACGTATGTGCCGCCTACTCTTCTACGTAGTAATTATCATAGATCATCATATTCTAGGTATTTTCCTTTTCAGGAGGCCACGTGACCTTTAAGCTACATTCACTTCGCATGTCTCTCCGTATATGTTTCCAAAAGGAAAGTTGTCGACCAGCGTGATTTAACGGTCGGCGCTTTATACCTCGTACCTCGTCACGTGACAAAAACACCACCACGCCCCTTGAGCGGAAGTGCATGTGACTTGTACAGGTAGTACAGCCACTAACAAAGTCACACAAAACACCACGTGCACCATATACTTTTGTGGCGTCAGAAAGTAATTCCAATCGTGAGCGGGAAGGGGGGGGGGGGTGACTAGCCTGTTTGTAGAGAAAACTTACCAATGCTCAATTATCTAGATCTATTTATTTTTTTTATTTTTTTAAATATTTTTTTTCATGTTGTTGTTTTTTCACCATACATGACAATGCAAGGCATGGTTATATTTAGAAGCCTCGCGTGATATTTGAACCACGTGGAGTTAGCACGTGTGGCCTATTAAGATTTCAAGATTTCAAGATTTTTATTTGGAGCTAAAGTACAATCATACATACGAGCAATACAAATGCGATGTAGCATAATGTAGACCGTGATACAATGTTAGAAGGTATACAGCTCTTTTATAAACATGGAATTACTTATGAACTTAAAAGATTAGATCTACATCAAGTCATGTAAAATATGGTACAGTCCGATTGAAGTAATAGAATTACAGATATTATCTATAATAATATTTTATAAATTATTATTGAACATGTTTTAATGATCACGATGGACATATTTTTCAATACTTTTGCATCCCTGCAGGTCATCAGCTTAGTGTATCTGTAGTTAGTTTGAGTGCAATGACATTTGAAGGAAGTAATACAGAACGTGCTTCGCTAAACAAGGGACAGTCAAATATATAGTGGAATTCATCTCCTATAGGAATATTATGGTTTGAACAAGATTGGCAATATCTTAAATTGAAATAGTCGGGTCCATTAGGGCACAAAAAGGTCGTTTGATGCAAAATCTTCTAAAAGCACCAAATGCCATACTCTTTCGATTTTTGATGGGCGCCAAGAAAACTGACTTCCGGGGCCGCCATATTGACAAGATCCAATATGGCCGCCAATGGTTAGGAGAGAAATCACAGATACAAATCTAGAATGACAATAAGCATATTATGCAAAACATCGCCAAGGAGTACCCGCATCGTTTTCTCAATTTGAGGCCACGTCCCCTCAAGGTCAACATTAAGGCCATTTGGGGTAAAATCTGCATATGTTATTGTCTATTTCATTGTTACTTGGAAACATTGTTTCTAATTCTTCTAAAAGCACCAAACTTAGCACACATGTTGTTAAGATAATAGTCTTCTGATTTCTGATGGGCGCCAAGAAAATCAACTTCCAGTGCCGCCATATTGGCATTGTCAAAATGGTTGATAGTCGAGAGAACTAATATGACAGATGCAAATCCACAAATGCAATTATCATGTGTAATACATCTTTTCACGTAGTTCTTGGGTCAAGGAATCGGTTTCTCATATTATTTCCACAATTTCAGGCAATTGAACCACTCAAAATAAAATTGAATTGTATTTTTCATCATTATTAACTTTCTTCTTTGCCCTTTCCCCAGGTTCAACAATCCTCAACGAACATCTTAGACCAGTTTTCAGAGAACCAAATCAGAGGTAAATTTGTCCATCGCTTCGTGTAATTATTCATTGTATTCTGCATTGTGTGTCTCTCTCTCCCTCTATACATATATATATATATATATATATATATATATATATATATATATGTCTATCTATATATATATATATTTCTCTCTCTCTCTCTCTCTCTGTGTGTGTCTCTCTCTGTGTCTCTCTGTATCTCTGTCTGTCTATCTCTCTCTCTCACACACACACACACACACACACACACACACATACACACACACTCTCTCTCTCTCTCTATATATATATATATATATATATATATATATCTCTATCCATCTATCTATCTTAAGTGTTTTTTGCCATTATCATTAACTATAAACAGTCTTATTCTACATTTCTACGAGCATACTAGAAGTGTCAACCCAGTTAACACTTTGATGTGACAATATGTAGAAAACAGATAAATATAGCTCACTCTAATGATACAGCATTTTTATAATTATTACCCCGAAAGACCTGTTTAATTCTGGAGCCATCTGAACCTCCCATGAGGCATACTGGATGTGCTGCCTAGTCGACGCCCATACATTTATACTAACAAGATCTTCAACCGTCTACTGTCGGGTATCTATTTTCCATAAGAAATGAGTGACGTAATACTTCTTTTCTATGAGTACATCAAGTGATGAATAAGAAAATACATTCAAATCCTAAATCGAGTCTAAACGCCCAGGATTCGAACCCGGGAGGTTTGAGTCGAGAGCCTACTATCACGCCAACGACAAGACCACCACCAGACCACCAGACACGGAAAAAACAAAATAACCAGGATTTGTGTGGTCAGGGGAAGTAATCGTGTAAAAAAGATTGCTTCAGTCAGATATCACTGGTTATGTCCCGTTAAACTCAAGATAAGATCATGGCGTGATTTTGTATTTCATTCAGTTATTCTCATTCCTAACTTCTCAGAGAAATTCGCCTTAGTGTTATGCACTCCGCTTTTCGTTGAAGCCAACACATGGCAATGATAACGTAGTTATGATAAACAGGTCGTTGTGGTAAGCTAAATGACTACATTTTGTGTGCAAAGCCCATCATTGTGCAATCTGATATTACATTTTTCTTGTAACATTTTGAGGATCGAGCGGTGGCTGAACGGTTAACACATTTGGCCATCATGTTTTGTCTCCAAGTTCGAATCCCAGTGGGGACTCTGGGCCGTGTAGGTAGTTTAAATAGTTATCCAGTCCCGTCCTATAGGAGACGAGCGTAAATGCGTAGACTCACATCTTGCATTACCCAATTCGCAAGGGGTGCAAAACACAAACTCAAACACAAAACTGAAATAAAATGTGCGCAGGAAAGTTTCAGTGTAAAGATAAACGTCATACTTGCCTTTGTTTGCATAGTCATCAAGAGGCCTTTTGCGCAATCGTTATTTTAGTGTATTGATTCTAGGATTCTACCCATGTGAAATATAAAAGACGCATCGACTTTTTCAGTCGCAATTCATACTCAAATATTGTCTTAATTTGTTCAAATTTGAATTTGCGTGTGTGGGGGGGAGGGAGGTCTTTTTTTTGTGTTCTGCCTTGGCATCAAGACGTCAAGAATTAGGTCTATAATATTACGGGAAACTGTACGTCTATTTGGTTGAGTTTGGCCCTTCGGTGTATGACACTTATGTCATAGAAAGTGTTTTGAGTTGAGATTGTACACACTAGTGACACATCTATGTCATAGACGAGGTAGAGCCTACATACACACGTCCGACCTCTGTCCAGAATCGCCCACACCATGATTGCCCGCTGGAGACGAAAGAAAGTGTCTTAATTGTGTATTGTTTTGGATCGTATTGTATTGTATACACTTTCTTGATCCCGTCTCAGGGAAATTTGCTTTAGTGTTATGAGCTCCGCTTTTCGCTGAAGCCTACACGCAGTCGCCACAGAGCAGCGCCTATCGGCCATTAGACCAGGGTCTATGTTTGTGGGGGTCGAGGGGGCTATGATAGGGTTTCATTTTGAATTTTGCCCGGACAGCGACCATGACTGGCCTACTCGTCATCGATTTCAAACTGCCAAGGGTTCTTTAATTTCCGAGTTTATCGTCCTTATCCGAGAAGACTTGGGCTGGTACTGGGTGAGCTCGAACCTGCGACCCCTTGGTGTTGAGTACATTATTATACATGATTGCATGAACAAGGGGTCAGTTTTAAGGCCCTTCAGTGCCATGGTCTGTAAGTCTACTGGACAACGAAACAACAACGTACAGCGATACCTTCATAATGTTATACCTTAGCACCTACTGTAGAAAGTGAGTAGGGTGTCAAACATTTTTTGGGATGCCACTTCCAGCTTCCAATGGAGTACACGTCAGAAAAGACACAGAGATTAGGAACATTATTTGCGTACCAAAGCCCCGTAACTCTAATGTCAATTATAGTTGACGCAATGCAAATGTTACACGACCTGCAAGCTGTGCATATCATCTTCTGAGCAAATAATTGTTTCCATGTCTCCATGTATTGGTAGTACACATAGTAATACTAGAGAGACTGGAGGGAGAGATTTCACTTGCTAAAAATAGCTTCGTTAATGGGGGGG
>JAUELK010213911.1:0-10516 GCA_031471215.1 Gastropteron pacificum | reverse complement strand
CTATCCAAGGGATATCACCAAATCAAAATGAACGTCGATAGCAAACACTACACGGCTTTTCCTACGCCTTTGGGTTTGATGCAGTATAATTTAGCTAATGCACCAGACACGTTTGCTCGTATGATGCGTGCGTTGTTGGCGGACATACCGTGTACTTTGTCGTACTTTAACGACATTCTTGTTTTTACTGAGACTTGGGATGACCATTTACTCGCTTTGCGACAGGTCTTTCATGCTTTGCGTGAACATGGTTTGAATGCTGAGCCATCCAAAACACACCTGGGTTTTTCTCAGATTGAGTTCCTTGGTCATGTGGTTGAATGGGGCATCATTCAACCGCAACAAGACAAAATTGGGCGAATTTTGTCTTTGACGGCTCCGAATACTAAGAAGCAAGTTCAAAGTTTATTGGGGTTGTTGGGGTATTACAGGAAGTTCATTCCTAATTTGTCATCAGTATGTGCTCCACTGATTTGTTGGTGAAAGGTAAGCCACAAAAGGTCGTTTGGACTGATGTGTGTGCTAAATCTCTGGAAACTATACAGAGATGTTTTTCTGATTCGCCTATTCTGATTTTGCCAGATTTGTCTCGGCTATTTGTGGTCAGATGTGACGCATCCGATGTTGGTATCGGTGCAGTTGTATTGCAGGAACATGATTCTTTGCTTATGCCTTGTGCATTTGTGAGTAGGAAACTGAGTGACAGAGAGAAGAAATATCCGATCGTTGAGCGGGAATGTTTAACGATTGTCTTTGCTGTCAACAAGTTTGACAAATATTTGTTGCTCAATCATTTTGTGACTGAAACAGATCACTAGCCTTTGCTATGCTTGAAGAAAGGGAAATCATCAAATTGTCGTTTGATGAGATGGTCGTTGGCACTCCAACAATTTTTGTTTTCGATTAGAGCTATTCCAGGCTCGTCGAATGTTTATGCAGACGTTTTGTCTCGTCTGATATAATATGACTATTAAGTCAATTGAAGTGCAGGTTATGATATAATCTGTTTGTATATAATGAAATTTGCAATTGCGTGAATGATGTAAATGCATAGTCCCAGTGAGTCGTGAGGTCTGGCACAATTTTTGAGAACTAAATACGTTTTATATTAATCATTACTAATTGATCATGCGATACTGTGGTAAGGAAAACCTATTGTTTCCGTCGGGGGAGTTATCTGTGTCGTAATAATAACAATAATAACATCACTTATATAGCGCTTTATCCCCACAAAGTGAGCCCAAAGCGCTTTACAGTATATTATCTGTGTCGTATTACAGAGCCTACGTAGCTTTTATAGGACATGGATGAACATATCTTGAGGATATTCGAGAGAGAAGCGTACAATTGTGTGTTGGTACGTAAACACATTGACTGAATTGTATTTTGGAGGCAACAGTGTTAAGGTTGTCGTGATATTGTGATGGCACGAAGGACTGTCTTAATTTCAGTTATGTGACAACTGTTGGGCGTTCAAGGGTTACGAGTTGCGTCGACAACTGTAACATTGGTACCGTTGGATTTGTTGGTATAAATAATATTATAAATTCAAGTACAGTATATTTTAAACGCTCTTTGATTCTCAGTTTGACACGGACACTGACTAAAGGTACTGACTTTGACACGAATGTTAAATTTTTAAAAGTCTATTTGGAAGTTACCAGAAATTCTCTTTATTCATTTTTCAGCGACTCTACTGTGCTCACCAATCGATCACTGGGGACTCGGATGCCACGTCATTGAGATGATTGTGTTATATGTATTACTATTTGTATTTCGTCGTCTCCCCTGGAGATGACTTGGGGAGGGGGCTGTTGTCGAGTATGAGTTTCCTAAAGTGCCCGCCAGTGCATCGGCGGAGTCTACAAATGAACACTTGATGACGTCACCTGACAACAGTGTGAATTGAGGGACTGGGATTCTAACAGAGAAAGTCGGGCTGGAAAGGTGTGAACGAATTCTACCGGAGTACTATAATGGTACATTCCCTGAGCCCTATGACAATGACATTCAAACACAAGCTTGCGACCAGAACAGACATGGAAAGCCTGAAAGTCATCTTTAAACAGACAAGACCCCAGCGAGCGAGCTTTTCCCAGACCTCAGTCGTGAAAGCTACCGAAGCGTTCATCTCAAGTGGAAACGCGGGCGCTCTCACTGCCTTGCTCCAGACGTGCCCGACGGTTTAGACACAGCGGCCTGGCCTTCATAAGTAATTATGTAGATCTAGTGTTCTACTAAGATCTAGTTGTGCTACTATCAATGTCTTACTAAAAGATGTAATTATGTAGATCTAGTATTCTACTAAGATCTAGTTGTGCTACTATCAATATCTTACTAAAAGATGTAATTATGTAGATCTAGTGGGCTGGACTCAAATTCCCACTTAAATCTTGGCCTGTGCAGGTCGCATTCAGGCCTGGTCCAGATTTGCTCTGGCCTGTGCAGGCCATGCACAGGCCGGACCTTGAGAGAAAGCTGCATAGTGGATGGAACCCTTAGTGCCTTAGCGGGGATTTTTTTCCTAGTGAACGTAGCTACGTGAATGTTGATACGTTTCGTTGATTGGATGGATCGCACAATGCATGGCTGGCATCTTTAGTTTACGACCGTTACTCAGCCCAACATTTTCTAAAATGTCCACCGTGTACAACGTATATAAAATGTGTGTGTGGCCGGTAGCCTAAGATGGCCACTAACCTAATCATCACTCTAGGATGAGAAAATTGTGTTAGACTTATATTGTACTGTCTATTAATGACTACTATTGAATCATACAAAACAAGGGAAGTAATACATCCAAAATTGTTATATTCTTTAATTAAATTGATTACCTCACTTTATGTAAAAATCATGTTCATGCTTTTTACCCAGTGAGCACTTGTGTATTGACAACATTCACGCCAAGAGATGGATGAAACATTGTTATGGATTTTGTATTGTTAAGGGCCTGTGAGCCCGGAGAGGCTGTACTGGAACAAAAGCCTGTGTAATAAAAATCCACCTCCGTCAATAGCCTTGTTGTGTCTATTTTAATGGCTACTGCAACAAATAATTGTACCAAGAGATTGGCGAAACATTGTTATGGATTTGGTATTGTTCCGGGCCTAGATAAAATGTGTACATATTGTCTTTTCGATTCTTTCTGAGTAATTGTTCAACTCTATCAACCATCTAGAGCTCTGAGGTCTGCCAGTTCTAATTTATTGGAAAAATAAATTACACCACACACTGTATTCGAAGAAAAAGCTTTTTCGATGACCGCACCCAAAATCTGGAATGGTCTGACACAAAATACCGGAAACAGGTGATACTGTTGCATCTTTTAAAAGAAAATGAAAAGCCGAACATGTTCGAAATGTATACATTTCGCGCTCTCTTCGTCTCTAAATCTAGATAACCAGGATTTTAGGCGCTTTACAAATTTATTATTATTATTATTATTATTATTATTATTATTATTATTATTATTATTATTATTAAATAAATTACTATTAGTAGATACATGTAGATCTATTTACATATACATGTATATATTTCGCGCTGTCTTCGTCTCTAAATCTTATATCTAGATAACCAGAAGCAAACCTTACTAAACTCTACTCCTGACAAACTGAAGACTGGCGCCGTTTAATAGGACCAGGCGCCCGCAAGGCGTACCGTGACTTTTGAGGTGGCCATTCACCACACAGTTTTCCCTTGATGCTCGGCCTTGAGGCCCAGCCTAGGTTTGAGGCCTGGACTCACATTTCCATCTAAATTCTGACCAATGCAAGGTCTGTACAGGTCGCATTCGGGCCTGGTTCAGACTTTCTATGGCCTGCGCAGGACATACACAGGCTGGGCTTCAAGGGAAAACTGCGTAGTGTTTTTTCCCAATTGAACGGAGCCATGGATTAAATTGTCATCTTGTCAATGTCATAGTGCTGCACTTTGGGCATTCCCATAGGTGCTTCGTTCCAAAACGTACACGAGATCTAGACTTAACATTGTCAAGTTATAATTTTTCAAAGATTTGCAAAATGTATATCTAGATTAGTTATTTTGGTAGCACCGACAATACTCTTTTTTTAAAAGCAGAATTCGATTTCATGTACACAAAGAAATTGATAGCGGAGTTGATGGTCATAAAAAGTACAACAATCCAGTAGCTTGCAACATACGAATTGCTCAATGTTCCAAAAGCATCGAAACCAGCCAGTCGGATCCGAAGGATAGGTACAACATTAGCATGTATATTACAAATGACAAACACCGTTGAGATGAGTACTACAGTTTTGATAAGCCTCGTGTCTGTCTGTCTGGGACCTTTAGATGACGCTTGTTCCGTGGATTCATTCACCGAATCTGAGTTTTTATCTGATGCGTTTTGTGAGGTCAAGATTCGATTTCTGAAGTCCATTGACCGTTTCAGGTTCCACACCATGACAAGCAAACAAATGAAAACAACGATTTGTGAAATTACTGTAATCGAGAGGACTAAGAATGATTCTAGATAGTAAACTAGAACATCTCTGTGAGGCCGCTTCATCAACTGGACACTGGTTCTATTGGTGAACGGTACAGGTCTCCGCTCTGTATAATACAAACTTCCATACGCTATCACGAAAAACACGGCGAATACTCCAATACTGAACATTACAATGGCTGAAACTTTCCTTGTGAAAATACGTCGAAAAATGAAAGGTAGCGCCACACAACAACATCTCTGCAGTGCCAAGAACGCCGTTAGAAGATAAGAACCACAGGCGAATGATGTCTGGGTGTTTTCAAAGTTGTATGTGAACACTTTAAGGTCAATATCAAACCAGCTACTTGGCAATGCAAACAGAAGCCGTGCTGCGGAACCAATGGCTGCAAAACTTGTTACCCCAAGATCTGCTAACGAGAGACTGAAGAAATTCAAGGTAACTGCGTCTTGACATCCGAGCTTGAAGAAAACCCAGATGTTGATACAGTTGGTACTTATTCCCACACAACTAATGGCAAACGTGAAGGCAGCCGTGACAAACATAATCATTTCAAAGTGCTTTGCTGTAATTGGATCTCGATAAACAAACTGGGACAAGTTGTGTGTCTTGTTCATTTTTTCAACTATTGCTTTCGTTATGTGGAACAATAAACAGAATAATTTGCGGTGGCTTAACGAGTTTACGAGTTTGGTCCCCAAGAGGGCGACGCAGGTTTGAATCTCTCTGGGGATTTTGAATGTAGGTCGTTTCAGTCACCTAACTGTTCTTCAGTAAGTTTACCAAGCTTTAGTCACACCGAACTAAGACCAGAGACACTATATTCTTCTTTTTCTACAAGAGAGACGGAGCGAGCGGGTGAGGGTGGTTGTTATTACGCGTGTCCCTGTAACCACCAATTTCGAAAGAATTGCCAGCTTTCATGTCTCCCTCTCTCTGTCTCTGGTCACACCGAACTAAGGCGTACGTAAGCCTACAACAACGTAGCAGAATGTCCGTCTGGGCTAGACTCTTATTAATATTATTAGCTGAATTTTTCACACACGAAACTCACCACCGGGTGTGTCTTTGTGCCACTCGTTATGTCATGTAATCAAACCTCAGAGTTATGAGTTAGAGCTACGTGTACCTGTAGATTCTACATTGAATGTTTCCTCCCTTGTCACATTTCGAACATATTCATAAGGGTAGGCGCTCTAAGATTTTCAAAACATCCAAAACAAATTAAACGAAATAAGATTAGGAAAAGTACAGGGAAAGATTAACAATAAACTCACTTAGAATCAGACAAAAATGAAAGAGGAAGAATGAGGGTAAAGTCAAACGAGGGATTAACTTTCAGAGGTTAAAGAGTCTTATGCAATGAAGCAGTTCAAATCCACAATCATGTTCTTAACGATGTAGATATACATTATAGTAACCTTTCCTTACTGACATTTCCATTGACACTTTATTCCTACAGACCAGTCTCGATTAGAAATACGAGTTTCCACGAAGGAACGTCAGGTAAACCTACTACTTCTAATGCAACATCAGAAAAGAAAAAGAACAAAAACAAAAACAAAACTGTCCTTACAAAACAAATAGCTGTAATGTACATGAGCTTCAATTTGTGTAGATATTGATTCAGATCAGTCACAACTATAACGAGCAATCTTCTGTGGGAAGTTTGTGTTGACACCTCAACTAGATCTTGCAAATGATGAGTAGATTCTAGATCTACAAGACTGACAGAAAACCAATGTACACAGGATGTCATCGATTATTGATCACAGCTCCAGTTGTCATACGGTAAAGAAAGCAGTCCCTTGTTTATTTTACCCCGCTCACAGGTCACACTAGGCCACAACTACCATCGTTTTTCCATTGATTAGATCATGATAATTTCTCACATCTTCAACGTTTCCATCCACCTGTCCCAATCTACATCTACCTATTCCCAGAACAGTTTGGTTTTCGTGAACTGAAGAACTAAATCTAGATCTATAAAATAATGTCTTTTTCTTCTTCGTGTGCCTATGTCTGCTAACAACTTGGACGAAGAAAGACTCAGTGATTGTAGTCAAGACTGAGAAGACTTACATAAGTGATTCCTTTACACAATTTGCGTATTTCTTGTTCTGAGTTCCTCCATCATTTTTTAAAGAATATGAGTTCCTAGCAGTGTATTTCATAGTTCTGTATTTTTATGAAAATGTGACTCCAATTAATTTCGTAGGTTTTGAGTCTACGCCAATTATAGTATAGAAAATATGATGTTTTATCATCAGCGGGTAGCATTATTGTGTAACATTCTGGGCACACTGTTGATACATTTCATTATTAATTGATGATGCATGTGCAAAGTGAAATTGCTATAAAGTGTGTAGTGTGTTCAGCGCTGACAGGTTGCAGTGTCCACCAGCTCTCATATCTTCCGTGTGTTTTTGTGTCCTCCTCTTTTCTCTCTTGGTTTTGTGCATTTCTGATTAATTTAAGGCTAACTAGAACATTTCGGAAAAACAAGAAAACAAATCGGCAAGCCCCGAAACAACTAGAGGTATAAAGGAACCAAAAATGGTGAAAAGAATAACGGGGTTCTGTTCAGGAAGCGTAAAGCCTGGCGGGTGCCCGCGATGTGCAATCCGCGGCTCTTGTAGCACTTGCTACGAGGCTCAATGGTTTTTAGAAGGCATTTTCAACTGTTCTACTTTTCCCAAGTAGGATAGTTGAGCTGAGAGTGAGAATTGAGTTACAGTCTAGTCGTTTTATCTAATTCTGTAATAATGTTTTAACACTCTACTATCTTAGATTGATCTAGATCTATATCATTATTGTACGTCGGGGCTAAAACAGTTCAAAATGTAGGCTGTTGACGGTTTTACATTCTATCTGATTCAGTTCCTATTTTAGGTTGTTGGTGCTTCCGGTTTTATTTTTAAAATGATAGAGATCTAGAATCTAGATTTAAATCTGGACGCCCCAAAAATAAGGCTGTAACTGGTAACAGTATGTACTTAACCTGATCCAGATCTTGATCTAAGTTGTGTGTGTGTGTGTGGCCTGACCACTCTACCAACAGATGTTGATCGTCTTTTATTCGGCATTTTTTACATTTTGGTCTAAATTTATATAGATCTAGATCTAGATGCGCGTATGGTTCTCAGTGTCATCTAGATCTATATGTCCCCAGTCGTTTCCGGAGTTGAGTTGAGAAATAATTGCCCCGGAAAGGAAGTTAACATGTTTCTGAGAGAGCTTTTTCACACTTTGCTCCAGCTGTGTGGAACTCCTTACAAGCATCATTTGGACACAAAACATGAGAAGTGATGTAAAAGGTACTTACTAAAGAGACACCTCACAACTGGGCAGAGAATGTGCGTCGATTCATTTAAACCACCGACAATATTCCTTTCTGAAGGCAAAATTTGATTTCATGTATACGAAGAAGTTAATTGCAGAGTTGAATGTCATAAACATGACAACAGTCCTGTAGCTTAACGTGTAAGAATTACTCAATGTTCCGATGGAATCGAAACCTGTCACTTTGATACGAAAATTGGAGAACACATTTCCAGGTACAAATGACAAATGCCGTTGAGATGAGTACAACAGTTTTGACAAGCCTCATGTCCGCCTGTCTAGAACCTTTAGATGGCACTACTTGTTCCGTGGATTCATTCACCGAGCCTCTTGTAGTGTTTTCTGCTGAGTGTTTTGAAGTCAAGATTCGATTTCTGAAGTCCATCGACCGTTTCAAGCCCCACATCATGACGAGTAGACAAATGAAGACAACAGTTTGAGAAACTATTGTGATAGATAGAACCAAGATACCTTCTAAAAAGTAAATCAAAATGCCTCTGTGAGGCCGAATCATCAACTGAACTCTGGTCCTACTACAGTTGAAGGGTATCGGCCTCCGCTCCGAGTAGTAGAGGCTTCCAAATGCTGCAACGAAAAACATGGTGATGACTCCGATAATGCAATTTACAATAGCTGAAACTCTCCTTGTGAAAATACGTCTGAAACACCTCTGTAGTGCCATGAACGCCGTCAGTAGAAAAGAACCACAAGCGGAAGTATTTCCAGCGAAAGATCCCTACACGAGGGTCAACATCAAACCAGGTACTTCTCTAAATAACTATGTTTCGTACCAAACACATCCAATACGTACAGTGCAACAATTTCAATCGATTTTTGACACCACTTTAATAGTCACTTCGCTATCGTTGATGAGGAGGAAATGATGATCAATATTATTTCAGTCTGCAAAACAATAAGAATAATAGACGATTTAATAGTAGCCGATATATCTATAGCGCCTTTTCTCTCTCGAGCTCAAAGCGTTTTACAGCATATTAAGAACACCAAAGACAACAACAAGTACGCCGCTGACAACGTTGTATTATATTACAACAAGGACCGATGGTTCGAAACCGGTAATGTGAGCAATTATTTGTATCATATTATATACACATGTATATGCTTTTTATATGAGAACAATTCTAGTAATAGTGCTGAAGCACACAAATCGTCAAATCATAATTTTCCAAAGTTCTGTACACTGTTCAACTTTAATGTATCGATGCATTATTTTTGAAGCACCGACAGTACTCTTTTTTGTAAGCAGAATTCGTTTTCATGTAGACAAAGAAATTGATAGCGGAGTTGATCGTCATAAAAAGTACAACGATCCGGTAGCTTACAAGACACGAATTTCTCAATGCTCCAAAAGTATCGAAACCAGTCAGTCGCATCCGAAGGATATATACCACATTAGCAGGTATGTTACAAACAACAAACACCGTTGAGATGAGTACTACAGTTTTGATAAGCCTCGTATCTGTCTGTCTGGAACCTTTGGATGACGCTTGTTCCGTGGATTCATTCACCGAGTCGCTTGTAGTTTTTTCTGCTGACATTTTTGAGGTCAAGATTCGATTTCTGAAGTCCATCAACTGTTTCAAGTTCCACACCATGACAAGCAAACAAATGAAAACAACGATTTGAGAAATGGCTGTACTCAAGAGGACAAAGACTCCTTCTAGATAGTACAGTAGAACATCTCTGTGAGGCCTATGCATCACCTGGATACTGGTTCTATTGGTAAACGGTACAGGTCTCTGCTCTGTATAATACAAACTTCCATACGCTGTCACGAAAAACATGGTGATGACTCCAATACAAAACATTACAATGGCTGAAACCTTTCTTGTGAAAATACGTCGGAAAACGAAAGGTATGGCGACAGAACAACATCTCTGAAGTGCTAAGGACGCCGTTAGAAGAAAAGAACCACAGGCGAATGGCGCCTGTGTGCTTGTAGACATGTATAAGAAAACTTTAAGTTCAATATCAAACCAGCTTCTTGGCAATGGAGATAAAAGATGTGATGCGGTACCAAAGGCTGCAAAACTTGATACCCCAAGATCAGCTAATGCGAGACTGAAGAGATTCAAGGTAACTGCATCTTGACAGCCGAGCTTGAAGAAAACCAAGATGTTGATGCAGTTCGTACCTATGCCAACACAACTAATGGCAAATGTGAAGGAGACAGTGACAAACACAATCATTTCAGCGTACTTATCTGTAATGGGATCTCGATAAACAAACTGGTAAAAGTTGTGTGTCTGGTTCATTTTTTAAACTATATTATGCGGTGGCCGGTTGGTAAACACGTTGGGTTAACAAGTTAACGTAACGGCTTAACGAGTTTGGTCCCACCTCTTATAATATGATATACTTGTATCGCTTAGGTCTAAAAGTCAAACTGAAACTAGAATGTAACAAGCTAACGAGCAAAGGACTATGTAGACGTTCGAAGAGTTCAATCACCATGTAGCCTAACTGTTCTTCAGTAAGTGCACCAAGCTTTAGTCACACCGAACTAAGACACAGAGACACTCTATTCATAGATAATACTCGTGAAGCTTTTTCTACAAAAGCCTAAAGCTAAGAATCCATTGACACGGCGAGTTGCGGCGAGGAGAGTTTGTCTATATAAATGTCACCCTTGCGGCAGACTGCGGCAGACATGATCCGTTTTTATCCTGAATCGGTTCCGTCAC
>JAUELK010213800.1:0-10518 GCA_031471215.1 Gastropteron pacificum | reverse complement strand
TATCATAGATTCTAGATCTACAGATTTTTCTAGATCATAGAACTAGAATCTAGATTCTAGATAGATTTCTAAGCTTATCCACTTCCTTTCTTTATTCTGCCCTTAGAGGGAGAAGCAACACTGTATAACTGCACACTGAAACACTATACATGTATTATGATCTCTGAGAAGCACAACTTGTTTAACTTACGAATTGTCTGGTACGCGTGCACGTTAAGTAAACTTGTCAAGTCAACCCCATGCAATATCACTTGACAGCGGTTATGATAGACAGGGATTGAGTCTCTATCACTATCTCAAGTATCGAATCTAGAACCGTCCGGTGTGTGCCCAAAGCCATGAATAATTCTATGTTTACTGTGTTAACAAAGTGGGCGTTGATATGGTACTAGTTAGCAAGCTACACATACATTCATGAGTTTTACACCCCAAACAACACTTTTTAGATCATATAAGAGGTGGGACCTATGTTTTAACGTCCATCTCCGATAGGACAGGGGGTGGACAGACAAGAAAACTGCCCATACGACCCGTGGGATTTAAACCCGGGTCGGCGCTTTGAGGAAAACTCGTTAACCCAACGTGTTAACCATTCGGCCACCACACTGGCCAGAAAGCTATTGATACCGTCATAAACGACATAGGTCTAACTGCAAGGTACCTTCAGATACTAAGTTATTTAGAAGTCTGTCTGTGTTGGCTTAGAACCCAAGTCCATTTTCTTTATGCCTCGGTGGTTAACGATGAGCGTAGTACATCGGTATTGAACAGAGTTATATAACTCTTGATGACGGCCCATCAACGTGCACTGTTTTGGTCCGCACAAATAGTCCATTTTGATGAAAGATTGAGAGCATACACCACGTGTGAGTGCCTTTTATGCCTATTTTGTTATTTCCTTTACCTGAGCAAGATTTTGGATCCTGTTAAAATAATGCCCCCCTCCCCTAATATACATACACTCGCGCACGCACACACGCACGCACGCACGCACGCACGCACGCACACACGCACGCACGCACGCACGCACACACACACACACACACACACACAATTGGTACCGCCAACCACAACCATCCCCGTCAGAACCGCTAACGTTAGTTTCAATCATCTGTAAAGTAAGTGTAAAAAGTTGCAGTGTCTGTTCACACATCTTGTACAGTCGGCTACAATTTTATTTCCAGCTTGAGTTTTACACCCCTAGCGACATTATTTAGATCATTCAAGAAGTGGAGCCTACATGTTATCGTCCGTCTCCGATAGACAGGGGTGGGTGGACCTACAGGAAAACTTCTCACACAACCCATGTCCGAAATCCCTCACTATGATTCGAACCCGCGTCGCCCATTTGAAGAGCAAATTCTTTAACCCAACGTGTTAACCATTCGCCCACCGCGCGGCCCTCGATTACAATGTCGTCACATGAATTGTCTTGAATGTGGAACCAAACGATGCTACTATTATATGCCCATGTGCTATGGTCAACTTTGTGAATTCTTTCACACAAGTTCAAGCACCAGGGCTACACAAAATGATGTGAAGTACACCTGGTTCAGTCCTAAATTATGGCTGTAACCATAAGTGTCCCAAGCGTTGCATTGACATAGGCAGTACCAACCCAATGACTGCATTGCACATATCAGTTATCTGGTCCAGAGGGGTTCTGTGACTGCATTGCACAATTGCACGAACAAGGGGCCAATTTGAAGGCCCTCTAGTCCCAGGTTGCAGAGCTAGACTGCCATGACTCTGTAGGTCTATTAGACCACTTGAAGAGTAAATAACTCATAACGTGTGCCTGATCGCAACAACAACAACAACAATACTACTATTACATATTGTGTGTAATATGTTTTTAAAGTGTACACCGCCTTGAGCTCTGTATTCCAGGGGAGTGGGCAGTTTATAAATAAACTTCATTATTATTACTACTATACTTCTATTATACATTATACTACTATTATACTACTATTATACTTCTATTATACAACTATTATACTACTATTATACTACTATTATACTACTATTATACTACTATTATACTTGTCGTCCCCAGAGCCAAGATGGCTGAGTGAGGCAGCACAGGCCTGTACAAATTTGACGGAGAAGGCAGCCTCAGCATTAGACTACCCAGAGGACATCACCAAGACAATGTTGGACCTCACGCTTTTAGACGTCCTTCGATAACTTCGTTCTTTACTTGTGTTAGTGTTAGACACGTTTTACACGCGTTCCATTCCAACATTCATATTCATTGCTTTGTTGATGTTGGTAAGATTTCCTGTTCTTAGTTGCAAAGTTTGTGTCAATTCACTCATATGAGAAAAGTAAATTAAAATATAATGTACCCCTGTCACAAAGCATGTTATAGCATATCTGGAAAACACATAGATTTAAGTAACATTGCATAGATGTTGTAGTATCTCAGTGCCAGTTCGTTTTAACAAACAAAAAGAGACTACATATATCTACTGTTTTAATGCCAGTTCATGTGGCACAGTACACCTTTGTTTGGTTGTATGGACACAGAACAGATAGTGTCGTCAGTACCAATTTCGCTTTCCCCACTGTCACGCCACCTCTCAGCACCGGCCATCGACCTTGTGTCGTCTGATCCCTCCATTATAATACGTTGTGCAAGCACAATTAAGTCGCCCACTTGGCAGGTTCGCCTACTCTACAGCCCCCCTTCGCCTTCTTGACCAGTCATAGAGCTCCAGTGGATCGGGGAGGAAAATCAAACACGATTATAAATTATGGGTGAAGTAAGCCCCGCGAAAGTCGGGGGACCTAAGCCCCGCCCTCTGGGACTGATCAAAAGAGAGTCGGTTCATTTCGAGGACTTGGACACTGGCGGTCAGACTGCATTTCCCGGTGCAGAGATCATCGACCCTCAGGCTGCACAAGGCTACTGTCTGTTAGGACGTTCGAAAACGGATACTTCGTTAAGACATGATCTGAAGTCAATGCGAGACCTCCAAGAGACTTTACGCCAGGCTGCCTTGCTCAACATAGTCGCTGCAGTCAACCACGAAGGGAAACCACCATCGGACAACATACTTCCAACTCGCAGTCAGTCTGTAGGGGTGAAGAACTTGCTCGGCCCCCCAGCCACCCCTGTGATTACTGGGAAGCATAGCCCAGGGGATTACCACTTCTCCAGACACTTACAGACAGCAGGCTCTTTCAACAATATGCCAAACTCAGCCTTGACCCAGCTCCTGAGTGCGAGGCCTCGTTCCATCTCCATCCCACGGCCCCGCACCCACGAGCAAGGCTCTTTCATGCACAACACACTGCTGGACGCCAAGGAGCAGCTGACCAATATGACCAACTTCCGTGGTCGTCCTCGTCAGGACATGGCGTCTTCACTTTCTCCAGCAGACGAAACTCCACACGGCAAAACAGTAGAAATAGACACTCCGTTCCCACCTGCTACCAGTCATAAAGGCTTCCGATCCGTGGATTACTCCAAGACCCCAGGCGGCTACAGAGTGGTAGGATCAGATGTGGGACACCACGTCAGCTTCTCCTTCACTGAGAAGCCAGAACAAACTCTGGAGTGTCCCCCACCAACGAGACAAGTGCCCCGGGAACAAGAAGAGTCCAACAGAATGTCTAAAGAGGAGCAGCGGGCACACAATGTACAACAGATGCAAATGCTCAAACGCCACATTACCACAAACAAGAAGAGAGAGCTGGTGAAAAGACTTACAGAGATAGCTAAATGTGAGGCTGTGGACATGAATGAGGCAATCGACTCTGGTCCCATCATTATCTCCTCACAGCCAAAGAGCAGCCTACATGCGACACATCCGCTTCCAAGGGCGACAGAATTCTTTACCAACGGCGCTCCCCTCCGCCCAGCGTCTTCTCGGTCAATGCCAAGGGAAGAACCAGGTCGAGCTCCGTCCAACAGCCGAGTACAGAGCGAAACTCTAGAAGCTATGGCTCATTACCGGGAGAGTCGGAGGAAGGGATCTTTCCAAGCCGGTGAGGACCTGAAGATCGAAGCCATCCCGGGATCTATTGATCGCTCACCGTATGAGACGACAGTCTACTCCTCCCCGGTGGATGCCGCTTACCCGTTCACTGACCCGTCTTACCCCAACCCAAACGACGTGAGTACGTGGCTGAGAGAAAACCAGTTCGACGAGGCTATAGTAGGACGCCCAGTGCAGCCACAGACGCAGTCTCCAGAGGTGCTGGAGCTCAGACCCGTGGAAGGCTCTTCGCCTCAGGGCAACAAGATAGTCCTGGCAGATCGTAGAAGAGCTGTGATCATTCGTCGCAGCCTCAATCCAGTGATCAGGGATAAAATGATGTCTTCCCCATCACCCATGGTGTACGAAGCCACATATCATAGGCCAAAAGCATCCATGGGACATATTGCCTTGGTCGGTCAGTCATTGCCATCGCTGTCTATCTGCAAACCGTCAACTTTCAGTACTAAAGGAGCAAGGAAAGGCCAGGAGACGTCCTCACGACCACCCTCCCAAGCTCACACTAGCATGGAGCCTTCTGTCAGAGTATGGAATGAAGGCTCTGAACGTGTGTCACGTCAAACCTTGAAACCTTGGGGATCTACGGCTAAGCCAACAACTTCGTCTTCGCCAATCTTCAAGACTGAAATCCTCGACCACCTTCAGTGTAAAGGGATAATGGACAAGCGGCCTACCGTGCTTAATCACAAGAAATCTATATCTAGGATCAAAGGTCACAACAAGGCTCCGGGCGACCAGGAGAGCGAGGATGACTTCGACGTGGACGAGGAGGTGGGCGCGGAGACAGCCAACAAACCGGCCAACTACCGCAAGTCCAAGCTGTACTCTGCCTTCAGGGCCTCAGAGGAGAATCTGGCCACACTGGCAGACACGTCTTCCTTGGTGTCAGACACGCTGACGGCCAGGTCCCTCATGCATCACTCTGGAGGGCCTCTAGCCCATGCCAGGTCTGAAGGAGACCTAATGCCGGACCCTGTGCAGATGTCACACAAGGAGCCTCGCTACATGGGCTGTTCGTCACGAGTATCACAAGGCGAAGGCCGCAGCCAGTTCCACGTGGTCAGTGGTCAGGACGAAGACACCAAACGAGGGGAGAACTTTCGCGTCTTCAAGGCCCTGGACCAGGACGTGTACTTTGACTACCAGCACCGTAAGTACCGGGGACCCGCGGCCGCCAGCCTGTCGCCGCTCAATACAGGCACTAACAAGCCAAGGATGCACTTCTTAAAAATCAAATACTCCGGAGAGGCACAGTCTTGAGCATTCGTTTGAAAATGAAGACATTCATGTGTAAATGTATAGTTAGTCTTGAGCATTCGTTGAAAATGATGACATTCATGTGTAAATTAATAGTTATAGTCTTGAGCATTCGTTTGAAAATGAGGACATTCATGTGTACATTAATAGTTAGTCTTGAGCATTCGTTTGAAAATGAAGACATCCATGTGTTAATCTTATAGTTAGTCTTGAGCATTCATTTGAAAATGGAGACATCCATGTGTACATTAATAGTTAGGTTATTCCTTTTCTAAAGGTCTAAATGCAATGTATTGAGATCATATTTTGTGTAAATTAATAGTTAGGCTTCTCCTTTCGTAAAAGGTCTAAATGCATTGTATTGAGAACGTACTCATTTTTAATCGAACACACTTTTGTTTCCGCTGGAGTGGGCGGTCTACTCAAAATTATGAAAGCTGTCATTTGTGTTTGTCTCAGTGTAGGCTTGGTGACAATGCTTATGTATTCAAAAGTCGTCTACTCTTGTTCCATTATTATATTCTGTGATAGCTCGATACAAACGCTGTTGTCTATAACATCCTTCTACAGTGACATTGCCTTTAGTGGCAAGTGTACCATATCATTATGACTATTGATATTATGATCCCATCGGACACATTAACTCATCTGCCATTGTGGTGTCTTAGTGGTGTAAGCCAAAACGTCTTTAGGAGTTAGGAGGATGTGCCTCAATGAACAAAAGAAGCCCTTGTCACACATATTAATTTGGTGTGAAGTGCCGCCAGGACGCTGTGAATTTCCCCCTGGATTTATTCAACCCTGTGTGAAAACGGAATTGGGTGAAGGTTTACTTAACTTCACCAATAAAATATTTCTTAAAGAAGACAAGGCTTTCAATCCCTTAGGACTAAAAAGGAGATGTGTGCTTGTACCGTGTAGTGCTACCAAGCTAGGTTGGCCTACATGTCTATATGATGAGACTCCGTGAGTGGATTTTGAAAAGTAAGTTTCTGTCCCCAAGGCAATACATTAATGTCTCTATGAAAACGAGATATTACCCAAGGCAATACATTAAAGTCTCTATGAAAACGAGATATTTCCCAAGGCAATACATTAAAGTCTCTATGAAAACGAGATATTTCCCAAGGCAATACATTAAAGTCTCTATGAAAACGAGATATTTCCCAAGGCAATACATTAAGGTCTCTATGAAAACGAGATATTTCCAAAGGCAATACATTAAGGTCTCTATGAAAACGAGATATTTCCCCCACATAGAAAATGTGCGGCCCAGTTCCCCGTGGACTTGTGGCCATTACGCTCAAATTAAGCTTGTCGATCGTGGCAAGTGGTGCATGTCCTGCAGTGGTGACCGATGCCTTGTCCTAAAGGTCCTACAAACTACACACAGGGCTCACTAAGCTGGCCTAATCCTTTGATTGGACTAATCAGCCACACACTACATGAAACATGCATTGTCTAAACACCTGTGGCTAACCACAATTGTCACTCATTCTTACTAGTAATAATGATAATAATAATGTAGTATATATTTTCTATAGCGTCTATCCAAAAAGCTCAAAGCGCTTTATAATAAAAACTACACAGGCACAATCACAAGTGCAATACAACACATGATCAATCATAATGGATACAAGTTAAAATAACAAATTGACAACACTTACTAAAACAGATATTCCTTAAAAAGGTATGTTTTATTTAAGTGTAACTAGTGGCCTGCATTCTCATGGGGGAAATCTCAATTACAGTCAACTATGGTATTCAGGCACACATGAAATCATTGTGACTTTTTTCCCCCCTTTGTTTGTAGAATTTGAGAATGAGTGGATACTTTGAACGTTCTGGTGAGCAGGAACAGTAACAGACATAACATGTCTTAGTCTTATGCCCAGAAATTAATTTTTGTGTGTATGCTTGCTTGAGTACTCACTTTATGATTCTTTTATCATATTATCATAGCCCCTAAGATATGATATAACAATGAGTTTTTGGCATCCACTTTTGAAGCCTTGACTAATGTAGGCTACATGAACATAATATATGCAAGGCAATATAACATTAAACTAGACAGACGCCAACATCCCCTGTTACTGTTGTGACAAGGAATCAAAATGTGTACAAATTGTTGGAAGTCACTCTGTGCCTATGTGTATACATGTATATAATAAATAAACTTTCAATGATCTGAGATCAAACATTGTATAGTAGTAGTATATTGTCTTCATGTTAGAGAAACTGTACATAATAATTGAACTTTCATCATCATTCTTGTAAATATTGTTGTTTCAAATACATGACACATAAGTGATATGATTTCAATACTGTACCCATATTATCCCCTAAGAGAGATTGAAATAAATTGAACACATCAAGTATCAAGTCAAATGAGCCTTGCTTTAAAAAAAATGAAATATTTCTTTGTCATTGTTTGCTGCATCAAGGTCTTTGTTCCACCCATACTGTGTAGTGTGTTGTTTTTAAAATGTTCATCAATTTAACAGAGAGCTTGGGCCAATGACAACACCACAACATGGGTGTGTACACTGCACTGGAAAATACCTGTACGCCAGTATGCTATAATAATAGCCGATATATACAGCGCCTTTTCTCGATGGAGCTCAAACTCAAAGCGCTTTACAGCATATTATTACCCAGACAGACCTGTTTCTTTCCAATGCTATCTCAACCTCCTGGGATGCACACTGGTAGTGCTGCCTGGCCAGCGCTCAAACCAACATTATGACAAGATCTTTCACTGTCTATAGTCGAGTACCCTTTTTACACTACCTGGGTACAGTGAGAAATGTGTGACAAAATGATTTTTCCAAGAGCACACTTGATGATGGATAAGAAAATACTTTCAAATCCAAATCGAGTCAGTACGGCCAGGATTCGAACCCCGGACATGTGACTTGTGAGGCCAACAAGCTGACCATTAAATAATTTGTACTATACAATACAGACTATTGACCCTTTGTGGCCATTATTTTATGAAGACCAATTTCCTGTCTTCAAATGTTCTTAGAGCTAGAGTGAGAGTCTTTTAAAATGCATGTACAGCATTTAATAAGAATCACAGTTACATATATAGATATGATATTTACAAATCGCATTTCCTTGCTCTACAGCAAGCTCAATGTGCTTACTTACAGTCAGTCAGTCAGTAATAATATGACACCAAAAGACACACTTCCTCACCATCACCATGCTGGTGAATATATGAGCTGGTTAATGCTGACGCTCAATAAGACCTTTCACTTCACAAAAAGAAAAAGTACTTTTTCTTCAAGAATGCACCTGATATTATAATAGACAAGACAATACTCTCCTCACATTGAGTCTACCATGCCCAAACCAGGATTTGAACTCAGGACATTTGATCCATCATCCATAAACTCACTTCACTGTACAAGTGTATTGAAGACAGGACAGATCTAGTAGGGCATCAGAAAATGTGAATATTGGAACTTTTGTTATTTACACTCACATACACACACGCCCATATGCACACACATGCTCATACACTCACATACACACACGCCCATACGCAAACATACACACACACATTGATGAAAGCAAGAGATTGAGACATTTCTGACCTTATGGAGATAATAATTTATTGACATAAGCTCCCGACCCCACCCCACAGAAAGACCAGCCAGACAAAATGTACAAATTCAGTGAGCCCGGTATCCATCATACACTGGACTTCTCAGGAATGTCACCTCAGGCAAGACCTGCCTCACTGTTGCATTCTGTTGTATCTGAAAGGAGAAACAGAAAATGTTGTACGAGTACATAATAATAACAACATCATTTACATAGCGCTTTATCCCCACAAAGTGGGCCCAAAGCGCTTTACATTGTGTTTTAAGAACTTGCACGCCTCAGTCACACACAATCGCCTCTCATTCACCATCAGAAACATCTACATAACAAAAGGCAGGACAAAAGATAGAACATTGATTTTGTTTGTGACTTTTTAGACAAATAATTTCCTGTAGAAACAAAGCAAACTAAAACCAAAACAATAGCAACAAAAAAAGAAGATCATCCACCATGGAACAAAACAAAACTTTGACCACTCAAACTTTGTACAAAGTCCTACATAGTACATACTCTAATCATAGTCCTAGATCACAGAGAGGCAATCCTTGAATCAAAGTTTCGGAACAAGTCTATTTTTGAAGCACATCAACCAATCGTTGCATCACTTGGCACAGAAAACTCCTGCCGATGTGACCCAAGAGTCTCTGAGATAGACATTTTTGGGTTCCAAATTCTGAATAAAGAACCAAATGTCCCCTATAAATGTAATAAAAGTTATAAAAACACTTGTAATTAGAATGACTGTAACCATACTCACATTGTTAAACCATCTTGAAACATGATTGAAAGTTTCCTTCTCGTGAACAGTGAGTTTACTCTGAAAAGAAAAGAGAGAATCAAATGTGCTACTGTTACATGAGATCCCTGAAACTGTCACAAAGTTGTACCCACCTTGTCCCTACACATTGAGACAGGCTGGTTTAAGTATAAAGTTAGTCTATTGAATTGATAAGACCATAATCTTCCGAGGCTGAAGGTGGCCAACAAAGTCTATTGATAATACCAATAGACATAAATGTCATTTTTGTAGTATCACATTTCATTTCACAAATTGTTAAACTCGACACTCTAATACTAATATAATAACATATTTTATGAACAGTGGGTGTACATGAATACAAATTATTAAGTAGGCTGAACAAAATAAGTCTTTGCCATTCACATACTACACACACACACACATGCGAACACACACACAGACACACTATTACTTTTTCAGTGCTATTAAACCATTAATCAATCAACTCACAATGATATGATGCAGCTTGTGAAGTAGAAGTATATCTGCTAAGGTCATCTGCTGGCTAACCATGTACACCTTGTCTTTCAAGTGTTGGTTCAGGTCCTGAAAGGAAACATTATGTGATGATACAGTATATTGTATTGAAATTCTAGAAGAAGACACTGTAATTATATATATCGCGGGCCCCATGATAATTTCGCACAAGGAACATTTCACAAATTGCTCAGGAGAGACAAAAAACTATTTTCTTTCAAAGTCTGTCGATGACAGCTACTTTTCTTTTGCCTATCTAGTCTTATATACATTTTTACATCATAATGTGTTAAATTTTCCCGGTGAAATTCTACGAAATGGTTGATTTATAGGCGTTTTTAGAATTTGTCGTGGAGATGTGCGAATTTC
>JAUELK010213690.1:0-10522 GCA_031471215.1 Gastropteron pacificum | reverse complement strand
GTAGTAGTAGTAGTAGTAGTAGTAGTAGTAGTAGTAGTAGTAGTAGTAGTAGTAGTAGTAGTAGTAGTAGTAATATTCATAATAATTATTGTCGTTTCTGTACATATTTTACAAAGTAGAAAGTATTTTGGCAATGCTATCACTGGTGGGAACATGGCAAATCAACAAGGGAGAGAGAAATGGTAGTACAAGGTAGACAAAGAGATAATACAAAGACAATCATCATGATTGTGCAAGCAACTAAAGAGTTTCTACGCCGTTGTTAGCAGCATCAATCATTACAAAGGCTGAGAACAAGAAACCATCGCTCTTGTCTCTTACAGTACTGAATTAAATTCAGTCGTGTGAAACTAAACAAAAAGACATGAAAAAGCTAAAACTACAACATATCATCATAAGCTATATCAAACAATACAAACCCTGAGAGCACTAGACCAACAACTTTCTCTTTATCTGTTTTGTGCTATGTTGGATCATGCTAATCCGTTCATTTACACACACAGTTACAGTATTGGCTGAACTTTGGTTGTTTCAAACTAAACAACAAGAAAGTTGAGTGAAAACAATGACAACAGTTTGACAGCTGTTGTTACCAGTACAATGCAAAAGCTGAGAACAATAAAACCACAAGGGTTCACCGTGGTAAATGTAAATGCTACTTTCTGTGTTGAATAGCTGCTCTCTCAGTTTTAGTACTGACTGTAATTGTGTTGTTTGAAATGTCAAAAACAAGGAGAATTCAGTAGTTGTGGTAAAGAACTCTTAGAAGAACCATTGTTGTTACTAGCTACTAAGAGAAGGAACAGACACAGAGAATGAAAAGTAAGCTTCATCTCCTACATAAATAATCATGGGTGTGTATTGCTTTCATAATCAATGTAACAAAACGATAACACTAAAAACAACATAATAATAATAATACAAACATGAATTTGGAAGATTGAGGGGGAATTAAATGGCGGTGTAAAAAGAAATATAAATAAACTGAACAAATATTCAGTCAGCAGCGACATTGTTGAAGATGTACTTTTGTACTGCAAATAGTTGTAAAATCAATTGTAATCAAGAAAAACAACTGACAGGATAAACATTGATGGAAGTTTGAAGATTTGAGAACACTCACCTACAGTGGCAGGCAATGAACCAAATTCAATGTTGTCTTGTTTTTACTCTCCTGATCAGTTAAAGAGGACACACTCACTTCATAACAGTAATTTTAAAAAAGAAAGAAAATCAATGAAATATACAAACACTTCTCTTTGAAAAAAAATTAAAATAAAATAGCTCAAGTGTAAGTTACAATGTAGACTTACAGATTTTGTGCTGCCTGCTGAAAGTCAACTTCTATAATTAACACATCACATAATTTATCGAAAATCTCCTTTTTGTATACAGGTACTATACTATACTAGTAATACTACACACACAGTATAATATTTCAATTTGGTAACAACAGTGGAATTGACTGTAAACTTTCTACAAACCATTACATCATGTCACATGTAGTCTTACATCAGCAGTCTCAGTAAACACAAATTAAAACACTATAAAAGCCTCATTGGCCCTTTGATCCACAAGGATTTAAGAGCATAAAAAAGTCTTTACTAAGCAAGTCAAAACCTCATCAAGAATCTGTTTTCTCTAGATTTGTATGCAAGACCAAACAGTGTGCCTTTGGGACAATTTTTTTATTTTTTTATCTAATCGTATCTTTTAACAATTCACATTCTCGGGTGAAATGAAAGTTCCTGGTGAAAAGAAGTCCAATTCCTCTGTAAATAATTGTTTAATTCTTTTTAGGTTTCTCATTTAGCTTACTTTCTGTTCCATGCAGAGATGATACAGGATAGTTTCCCTGGCTCTGCTATGGTTGACTAAGAATCAATTTGTTCCAATGATGCTGATGGCATATTTCTATCTCACTATATAAGTACAATAGTACAAAGAAAACAGTTGCTTTGTAACCTTGTCTGATAATCACATCCATTTTGTTAAAATTGGCCGAGTACAAGGGTACAGGTATTATAACAAACTCTTTCTTTTCTTTAAATCAATGAAAAATCAACAACACAATGACACATAATATACGAGGAAGGAAGGAAGGGGCTCAACAGTGGAAGAAGGGTCAATAAGTGCACAAATAAATATAATCCAATACATCGTAGTAGTTAAATACAGAGTACAAAAACTATGGACACTTCAGCCATAAACTGGGCTTGTCCAAGACTACAATACAACAACAAGTCAAACATTGGGACAAGACTGAAAAAACAAGCAAACAAACAGACAAAGAACTGTTCAGCAAGTTTGAGCGTTGTTTGAAGGAAAACAAGTTTTGTCATCATATCTACAGGTCTCTATGTACACAACAACAAGTTTAGCACTGTGCCGCATCACTGCTTCCGTGTTATAATAATAATGTATTTGTTATGTCATATAATCACATAATGTAACGTCACCACTTCACCTGAGTCTATGCAGTCCATCGTCATGTCTTTCATTAATCAACAACCCATTACGGCACTGCATCAGGACTGAGGCTTACCTAGACACAGACGTTTCAGTGAAAAGGTCTGTGTATAATGTATGCACTAAAGTAAGATAAATGCATACTTCATTAATAACACCTTCTTCATTAAAACATATCAGACTCTTAAAACTACTCTATAGATGACGGTAAGTGTGATACTGTAGTTCTCTTAACGTAGAAGTTGATATGGTGGAAGTGTTTGAAGAGTGTTTGAAGCTGATAGCAAGTACCTAGATAAAATATGTAAGACTTTCTTCGATTAAAACCCCCAAAAAATCAAAATATTGTTAGATTATGTCTGCCATGATATACCAATTTTCTTCTTTTGTTTTTACACTATGTGAATAGAATAAATGATGTTCTCTTTTATCTAAACTAAATGGGAAGCCCATGATCTATTATCTAGATTACTTCAAAACATAAGGAGTTAATACTCAATACATCGGTTCAATATTCTGCACTACAGGAGAGACCAAGAGAGCCTAGAGCAAAGTTTTTCATGGAGACATTGAATCTTAGATCACTTTATACTGTTGTTCCTACACTAGCTGCCTATCCCAGCCTGTGCAGTGTGCGTGTATCCACTGTAACTCCACCCATCCACTTCTGCTCAGCACAGTCAAGTCATCAACAAAAAGCACCATTGTATATAATATAATATACAAACAAGCCAACAGCATCCAGATTCTAAACACAGCATCAAGTGCTAACAAGAGGAAAACTCACTTTCAAAAAAAAATTCATAATAATAGTCTCTCAAAATCAACGTCTCAGCTCATTGAACTCTGAGAGGGAGAGTAAGAGAAAGACAAATGTCAAAGTGTTACTATTATATCAACAGTCTTGGTACAAGTCTGTAGTAGTCCTGCACAGCCAAACAATGCTGAGGTTCCCTCCACACTGAAGCACACACCACAGTGTTTCTGTATAATGGAAGAAGAACTAGCACTGGCCACAGTAGTAAACTCCTCTGTGAGAAAAGCACTCCGAGCTGTTTGCAGTGTGGATCCATCACAGAGACTCGTCACAAGCCTGCGTCTAACACGTTCAGTATTGTACATTCCAGCTACACACATGAGCCTGGCTTCCCCTTGACATCACAGAAAATGCTCTGCTCTCATTTTTTTAAAGTTGTTGTTTACAAGTCCATCCATATCAATGCTGCTTTAGAAAAATATCATTGATTGAAAACAAATTGGGTAACATTAGTTGTACACAGCATGTGAAAACATATTTTCATTTGTGAATTTATTTGTGCTTTGAAATTGGCACAGTCTTCTCCTACTTCAGAAAAAAAAATACATCTCGTTGTAATAATACCTGAAGTCAGAACTAGATTCCTCTACTATATTATTATTGTTCCATTTTTTCTTTCAGAAGAGCCTTCAAAGAATCAGCAGCCTTGAACATTGTCATAATTCAAACGGAGGTCCTCTTTTCTTTAGCACATGAGCATGATAAAAGCTCTGAGGAAATTAACTTAAAACAAACAACTATAGAAAGTCTTTGTCTGTAAATCCTATTAGGGACACTATATTCTTATCTCTTAAAATAAGGATCCATTGTTCACTTAACTTCAAAAGAAGTGAACACCAATGAAAAGTTAAATTTTCTTTTAAAAAAACATGTATAAAATCACGTCAGAGTAGGGCCTTCTTGTTTTTCTCGTTTTTAGAAATGAATATTCTTTTTGACGGCGGTGCCGACAAGAGACTTGAACACCAGTGAAAGCATGTATGGGAGAGTGGACTATCACAGCAAGCAGCTTCCATCTGTTGACCACAGATAAAAGATGATGAAACCTCTTGGTTTTCCCAGCTTGACACGCTTTCTCGTAGAAAATGTAGAGAAGTTGAGTAGAAGAGCTTCAAAGTAAATCACAACTCCACAATAGTCCAGTTCACAATGTCCCAGACTCCTCAATGCTCGTATTCCCAGTCCTCTTTTCTATTTTCATATAATTTCACCATTACTCTTACTCTTCTTCTACGACACAGGCCATTTCTTCAAGTCCTCTATCCCAAGCTTGGGAAGAGTGAGTGATCAGGAGAAAGTGTGTCGTCCGAAAGGTGGTTTGAATGTATGACGTCAAGCTTGGATGACTGAATATATGACAGAACGAGTCCACAACTTACACACCCTCTCTGATTCCTCCATTTTCCAAACTTCAGAAGTAAGAATGAGTGATCAGGGAATCACTTGTCATCCTTAAAGGGGACTGAACATTATGTCTAGCTTGGATGACAAAATGAGTCCACAGTTTACACATATCCTCTCTAATTCCTCTATCCGAACTCTAGAACGGTGAGTGATCAGGACTATATGTCAAACCCTATAGAAGGCCTACATGTCTTGCTTTGACGACTGAAAACGTGACGACAGAAAACATGTCCATCCACAATTTACACTCCTCAAGCTCAACTTCGTAAGAGTGAGTTATCTTGAAAAAATCTGCCATCCTATTGGAGGCTTGCACTAATGCCTTGTGTTTAGGTGACTGAAAAATGTGCCGACAGAAAAAAACCATGTCCGTCTACAAAAGCCTGCCTCCTCAGTGTCTCTTCATGTGTAGGGAGAGGTGGTCTGAGCGTGAGAAGGACCTGTCGCACACCTGACACTTGAAGGGCTTGTCCCCGGTGTGCTTGCGGTAGTGTCGCGTCAGCTCGTCCGAGCGTGCAAACCTCCAGGTACAGCCCTCCCAGGTGCAGATGTACGGCTTCTCTCCTGGGGGGAGCAAGGGTGGGGGGGATGGATAGGGTAAGAGATATGATACCATTTTGAATTAAAATTTGATTATTCTGATTCACAAGCCTTAAAACATCTGGAGATTGATGATAACAGTATTTGACAGACTCTTTTTATATAGCTTTGTGGGAAGGAGCTGATAGACACTGCTCTGTGGTGACTTCATGTTAGCTTCAGTGAAAAGTGGAGCTCATAACAATTTCCCCAAGAAGTATTCCAAATACGAAAATACTTGAGGTGAATGATTGAGTATTCAATTTTGACATTCAATCTCTTCCCTATCTGCTGTTATAAAGATTAATGGTTCTTGTCTGTTCAAGTCTTGTGATACTCATTTGTGTACATGAGGTTGGTAATAACGAGCTCGAGAGATTCCCAAGATTACTGACATAGTCCTAACTCACTTTGACATTAAAGATCCACGAGCATGAATGACCACACTGAAACATTCTGCTGCAGAAAAAAAACTTGTACCTAGGATGTCTCCCTCCCTCGGCAAGAGTCCTCCATATTCTTCTATCCTTTACAGAAAGATATGGAGGAATCCTAGAAGAGAAAACAACCCTACTTAAGATACAGTATTCCTCACTCACCAGTATGTGTGCGCCTGTGTGCCTTGAGATGAGAGCTCTTGGTGTAGACCTTATTGCAGCCCTCAAAGTCACAGCGATGTACCCGACGGTTCTTCTGTGCCTCCAAGTCATCAAAGAGCTCTTCCACTTTGGGCAGCCGCGGTGGCCCCACAACACTGGTGTACTGCTGCTGCACCCCTTTAGGAGACATATCCATAGTGCTGGGCGGGCTGGCTCGCCGGCTCTTAAACTGCCTGGGAAAGAGAATGGCGCGGTTAGTAAGCTTAAAGTGACTTCTGAACGGCATGCACAGTGTCTATTGAAGATGCCGAGCATTTAGCGCTAGAACAAAATCTGCACCTCTCATCTACATCCTAGAGCCATCGGGCAGAGGAAAAAGGAAAAGGAAAGTACATATGTAAGTGGAAATGAGTTGTTTTACGATTGCACATTTTGGAAAAATCACTTAATGCAATTATAGTACACAGTATCAAAAGCAGTCACTAACAGTGACTAGCGCAAGCTCAGTCTTCCAAGTTTACATATTTTACAAGTTAGCTCTGTCTGAGTTGATAGCGGATGAACAAAGAAGAAGATAATAATACCTAACCATATTGTGAGTAAGAGTCAACAAAATGCAAGGCAGCATATTGAAAACATAGGCAGTGTAAGTGGATATACAATAGTATACAACAGTATGGTTGTTGTTAGCGACAAACTTACACTGATTTTTCATTCTTTGTCCTCACAATTTGTATGCGAGTTACAATGTTTTTCCATGAGGCAAATAAAGCTGTGACTAGTGTGATTAATTTGAATGTTTCCGTTCAAATCAAAAAGAAAAACATAAAATACAAGAACAACATACTCTGAGGCTTCTTTGATTCTGCGTAGAGACAAAAGCTGGGCTGAGCCAATTTTCACACCTTCACTGTAGCTGTCTTCTGGCTCTGAAAGTAAACATGCAAGAATACAATGTTTTTATGAAGACGTTTGTTGGTATGTTAATATGGACCAATTACATGCTCCATGTGGCCGGGGATTGATCTGATCTACATGGATAGATGTTTCGGGGAAACAGAGGGAGGAAATCTTAGGAAGAACATATACCAAGCTCTGCGGTTTGTAACAGGAATTATGGATTCAACCTGCAAAGACATCTGCTAACAAGACCTGTACACTCTTGTTCTGAAGAATTGTCAATGATGAACAATTTCTAAGATACAGTAAAGCTCAATGTAGATTCCATCATACATGCCAAGAGATTCTACTAATAAATATGTTACATTGCATGTCTGAATGAACAGAGTCATAAAGACAAAAACAAATCTTTCAAGAATGGATACCACCATCTATGAGGAGATCCTTTTAAAACACAAACTACATGAATATGTACTAGGCTTAGGCCATCAACAGTAGCCCTCCATCGTCTCCGGTCCTGGGCTAGAATATGTACTAGGAATGTCCCCAAAAGGCTCCATACCTCTTTTACTGATGCGCAGGTCCAGCCCCTGAGAGATGGTCTCAGACTTCTTCTGGTCTCTCCTCACAACTGACAGGTCCACAGGTTCACACTGGTCCTACACACAGCACACAAGACAATGTGGGTGAGTACTACTCAATCTCATCTCATTTTTTTTTTAAATTCCCTTTTAAAGTTCAGTTTTATGATGATACAAGACACGTACAACCTCGAACGACTCAAAGAGGTTAGTTAGAGGTAGGACCTACGTCTTAACGTATGGCTCTAATAAGATGGGAGAGCCATGTAAACTGCACACACAGCCAACAGGAAGATGTTGGTGAGTACTGAACATGGGTCTCGTGGGCAGTTTTCATGGCTGTCCACCCTCGTCCATTCAGAGACGGGACGCTAAAACGTAGGTCTCAAATGATCTAATAAGTGTCGCTAGAGGTGTGAAATTTCAATTTTACGATAAGATTAGACATTTTGCAAACGAAGATGCTGACAGGTGACAGGTGAAGACAAGTTGGGTCTCATTTTAAGATAAGATGAGATAAGACAAACCCTTATTGTCCATAAAAATTGTCACTTCAGTATGGATATATAATAACCATGAAGACTACACTACACAATATCTGCCAAAGCCTACAACAAGAAATCAGTCAACAATGTAGTCCTCAAAACCAGCTGAGCTTAAACAAACACAAACTTTCAAAGTTGCTCACCTTGTCATCCGAGTGGTGTGATAGAGCTGGTGAGTACGACGGAGACTCGAACCTTGCCTCCTCACACTCGGTCTTGACCTCCCCACCCTCCAGCACCCTGATGGGGGCGCCCAGGCCCAGATGTCCCTGGAGGTCCATGTTCAGTCTCTTCTTCAGCTGGAGCATCCTCTCCAGGGCCTCCTGCTCTGCCACAGAATTTGTCAGCAACTCTGGCCGCGACGATGTGGAGGTGGGGAGGGGTGGAGAGCTGCTTAAGGCAAAGTGTGGGAAAGGCAAAACCAGGTAAGGTCTCTGCTGCTGCTGCTGTGTGTGTTGGTGGTGGTGTTTGCTGTGATGAACTGGAACGCCTACTTCCATGTCTTCAGTGTGGCCAGAAGCGGTGTGGCGATCCTCCATGGAAACCTTGTTGTTATTGCAAATGTCTTGACTCACGCCAGAGCTGTCCTCTGCCCTCGGTTGATCTGCCAAGTGAGAAGGACTGACAGCTGCTTTTATGGTGGCCGAGACAGACGCAAGTCCCTCGGCCTCTTTCTTCTCTGACACATGGCCAGCGGCAGACACCCTCTCCTTACCGCGGCGCTTCCTCTCCGCCTGAGACGGCAAGTCACACATTGCATCCCCGGATGTTCCCCCAAGACCTGCTGACACAGGTGTGAGTTCAGTAACCGCATGAGCGTTGCCGTGTTTGTCCGATGACGACGACGACGGTGACGACGAAGAAGAAGCCAGACTGCTCCACTGCGAACGTGTGACAAATGCCATGGGCTGTGGCCCGGATAACAACAATTGATGGTGGCCGCCGATTGGTGACACATCCGCTATGATAGACCCCCCAGACTCCATCTCAGTGACGACGGTCTTGTTGCAGATGTCCTCAATGTCCACCTTGGACAACACCTTTGACACCTTCCCTCCCACACTGGAGACCTGCCCACTGGCCAGTCCAGCCTGGCTACGGGTGCGCTTGCTGCCCGGTGCCAGTTTACTGTTGGGTGCGAGAGGTAGGGGGGAGGAGGAAGACGAGGACGACGATGACGTTGGTGACAGGGTGGTGGTGCTGGCTGTGTGAGCGAAGCCTGGGCTGTACATGACTAGGGGTGAGAGGTGCACAGCTTCAGGGGAGGGGCTGGGGGTCACCAGGGCACTGTCCTGGGTCATGCTGAGGCTCTGAGAGGGGACACAACACAAGAAATTATCAGATTATTTGAATCAAAGAAGGACTCTTGGCAATTAGAGGTAATGCGGAAAACTAACATGTGCATATATATCATTTATAGATAGAGTAACAGAAAGAAAGGTGATCGGTGGGACAAATGGAGAAATAGATGGGTGGATGGAGAGACAAACAGACAGAATGACAGATGGAGAGAGAGTGAGGAAGGGGGAGGGGGGAGAGAGAAAGAGAGAGAGAGAGAGAGAGAGAGAGAGAGAGAGAGAGAGATACAGATAGAGACAGAGACAGAGAGAGAGGTCAGAAGGAGAGATAGAAAAAGAGAGAGAGAGAGAGAGAGAGAGGGGGGGCAGAAGGAGAGAAAGAAAGAGAGAGAGGGGAGGATAGAGAGAGGCTATGAATTGAACAATCTGAGCTGTATAATGCTATAGGACCCCGAACACTATAATTCTGGCACAATTGAATTCTCCCTTATTGTCCTTCTTTATTGGGCCCAGAGTTATGTGGTATTAGTTCAATTCTCGCTTCCTCTATTGCGTCTTTAGTCTCTCTAGGAGTCCTTTCCTACCAGCCAATTTGGTAAATTTCAGCCAGACTGCCACGGTTAAAGAGGGGACTCAACAAAACGAATCGAGGACAAAAATTGGTTAAGTAGGGCGACCATCAATGAGGCAGGACCGAAAGTTCATAATATTTCGTTCTCGTTTCCTTAAACTACCGTAACTGTCACCAGATGCTAGATACGACAGTTTACGTCTCCTCACAGACGATATAAAGGGAGGGGGGAGAAGGGGGGGGGGTCGACCCAATAGGCGACATTTGAGCCAGAAACTGAAAGTTAAAAATCACTAGCGACACTTTTTTGATCATATAAGAAGTGGGACCTACGTTTTAACGACCGTCTCCGATAGGACAGGGGTGGACAGCCATGAAAACTACACACGCGTCTTTTGTTCAGAATGCACTCGTCGGGATTCAAACCCGGGTCGTTCGCTTGGAGACAAAACTCGTGAACCCAACGTGTTGACCATTCGGACAGCGCGCAGCCCATGTTAGATATGGCAGTACGCCGGCGACATAGAGAGACCATAAGGACAACATGACAGTGCAAATTGATCGAATAGGCAACAATTCGACGCAGAAACTGAAAGATAATATTCAAAACGACAAAAATGAAGAAAGAAAAAAAGAAAAAAAAGGAAAAGAGAGAGACACAGAGAGAGAGAGAAAGAGAGAGAGAGGGGGGGGGGGGAGAGAGACAGACAGACAGACAGACAGAGATCATACATTAATGAACTCACTCACACACAAAAG